>QVAJ01000752.1:36534-52107 GCA_003546035.1 Mixornis gularis | reverse complement strand
AGCGAGAGGCGCTGCCCCCCTTTCCCGGGGGTGCGGGGCCCGCAGGATCCTCCCCCCGGTGTCCGGGGGGCTGCGGGGATCGGGGGTCCCGGGAAGGGGGGGGGGGGAGCGGGGGGGGGCGTCCCCCGGCCCTCCGCTCCCTTCCGGGAGCAGAGAGTTCAACCAATCAGCGCCCCGCGCATGGGTGACGTCATGGTGATGTCATTCTCGCGGGAAAATCAAGCGTGGCGGRGATGCCCTTCCGGAACCTCCCCCACAGCACCGAGCCCAGACCGCTTTGTACCAAAGGGCTTTATTTGCATGTAAATAAACACGTTCTCTGCAATATTTCCAAAAAAGTCGAAATTCCACTTTCCGCCCAAAAAAACTGCCGCGGGAGCCGGGATATTTACAATTCCGGCGATTTTTCCAGCCAGGGATTTATGTACATCATGATAATCGAGGAAAATAACCAGTTTCTTTTAATCTCCGCTTTCGCTTCGCCACCTGAGATTAAAAGGTTTGGCTTATATTTAATTTTTYACTTTATTTTTTATCTTTCTGAATACTGAAAGATGTAAAATAATCGAGAATAAGCAAAAATACTCCAAAAATAAACCATTTCTCAGAGCCCGAGCAGTGACACCCCAAAGCCTCTGCGTGGTCACGCACCTCAGCTCTCCCAGGACTGACGTCATTGGAAGGGGACAGGGCACCAAAATGGGGTGAAAAGCTTTAAATCTGGGACTCGTGCCTCCTGCAGTGCCTGGAGGAGACGTTGTTCCCTCTGTTCCCGCCTTCCACAGGGGGAATTTTGGATACTGAGCTTTGGTCTGGGTGAGGGGAGAGGAAACGAGTGCAGCTTGCTCCTTTAAAACAGGTTTTTGTGTCAATTTTGCTCCTGAACGGGGACTCCCTTCTGATTTTTAGCACGCTGCACAGCAGGAAAACACGGCTCTGGCTAAGGACAAGTCCAGGGAGCCATCCCGGGGCATTCCCAGCCTGGATTCCACTTGAAAGTCCTTCTTTTGGAAGGCTGGTTGTGCCCTCCCAAATCTCGGAACGGATCGAAGGGCTTTTGTCAAAAAAACCCCTGGATTAAATAAAAACAGGAAAGGGGGGCAGGCAGCCCTCCAGAGKCTGAGCTGGCACCATTCCCAAGGGAGCCACTGGAGCAGGGTCTCCAGCTGAAATCCTCTGGGATTGCATTCCTGACACGGTCTTTGCAGCATCCCACAGTCACACGATTCCTACACCGCGTCAGGGATCAGCCTTTGCTCCCTCCAGGTTTGGATTTAGTTCCCGTTTTCCTATCACTTCCAGCTCTGGTGAGGGGGAGCTTGTGGCGTGCAGGACACCAGGAGCAAGGGATAAATACTGGAAAACACAAGAAGGGAAAGTTCTCCAGAGTTGGGGGAAGGCTGGGAGAAATTCGGGCTCCCACGCTCTGCAGCAGCCCTGGAATTAAACTGGAGGCAGGAGGAAGGGGTGAAAAATCCCTACAATTGATGGGATAGTTGCCAACCTACTAAAAAGACTTTTCCAAGAAGCTGGAAACCAAAGAGCTTTCCTGGGGGTACCCCTGGGGTCAGCCCAGGATGGGAAATTCCAGTGGTTTTAAAAGAAACTCAAATCCTTGACATCTTTTCACGCTGCATTCCCAAAGGTGAAGCACAACCTCATTCCCACGGGGAAATCCTGGCCTCCAGCACCGACAGCAAAATCCAGTGGGAGCAGGATCCTGCTCAGTACATAATCCCAAAGGAGATGTGTTTGCAGAACTCCTGATTTCCCACATTCCTCTTCAGTGAATCAGATGAAACTGCTTTTAAAAATAAAACACTCTCCTGAGTCTCTTTTCCTTTCAGGGACCACAAGATCAGCCCGGAGAGGATGCCTGAGTCATGCTCCTAATTCCAGCCAAAAGAGGAAAATCCATCTTTTAAGGAAATCAACACTTCTGCTGCAACTCTGATCCCAGCTGAGCCACTCCAGGAGTTTTTTTTCCAGCAGGACACAGCTTCCTTAGCCAGACAATCCTTCCCAGGGCAGTGCCGCTGTGTGTGACCACAATTCCCAGCTCAGCAGCACGAGGAGATTCCAGGGAAGCTCGTTGGTGCAGACAGGAGTCCCTTTTCCATTGAGATTTGCTGGAATTTCACCATGCTGGAATGTCACCAAAGCTGCAGAGCTGCCCAAACCCATGGGCTCTACCCAAATTCTCGCTGGGGGAAAACAAGGAGCACGAGGTGTTCCCACATGGAGGTGAATAAATAGCTAAAACAAGTGGGTAGGCAAAACCAAGGCAGCAGCAATCCCTCAGAGCTGTGACCTGGGATAAAATCCTGATTTCCACGAAGAAACAGTGCCCAGCTCATGCCAGASTGCTGAGCTGGGTATTGAATGAAGGAATGCCGTGGGAATAAAATAAATAAAAAACCTCGTGGTTTTCCTTCTTCCAAAGAATTAAAAACCCATCCCTAAAACATTTCCTAAAATAATTACTTTAAAACTTCCTACATCCAAAAGGAGCTTATCCTGAATGGGAAGAGGGCAGAGGGACTGGGATCTCCCTATGTCTGTTTGCTCCATTTGGGAGCTGCTCCCATATGAAGCCACACCCGGCTTCATCCCCGTTAACTCCCACAGGGATGATAATACTCAGAAATTCAGGAAGAATGGAAGTGCCCACAGGATGAAAGCCACAGGCAGGGACTTGGGTGCTGGCACTCACATCCTCCTGCACAGACCTCGGTGGTCTGAAAATCTTGGAAACACCTTGGAAATACTGATTTTTCCCTTCTCCAAACACACCCCGTGAAGATCCGTGCGGCAGGTTGGGGACGAATCTTTCCTTCCTTCCCTCCGGGACCTGCAGACAGCTCATCTGGGAGAATTAATTGCCAATCAGAGCAACATCCATGAGATCATCATCTTCCTCCCCGATGAGGAACTCGGGGCTGGCCCGGGACGGCCGCTCGGCCGACAGGATGGCGTTGCTGGCCATGGACAGGGACTGATCGGCCGAGATCGGCGACTTGGACCAGCTCTCGGGCTTCATGCCGTGGGATTTCTTCTTGTCCCTGTCCTTCTCCCGCTCTCTGTCCCTGTCTTTGTCTTTCACTTTTTTCTTCTCCTTTTTGTGCTTCTTGTGCTTCTCGGCGCTGTACTCGGGCAGGGGCCGGATGCCGTCGTCGGAGCTGGGGCTGTTCTGGTAGGATTTCTCGGCGATGGAAGAGCCCGACTCGCTCTCGCTGTCGATGTTCTGGGGGGTGTAGGCCGGGGATTTGCTGTGGCTGGGGGAGCAGCGCTCGTGTTTGGGGGTGGAGCCGCTGATCAGGGGGGATCCGTAGCTTTTGGAAGAAGCCATCTGAGGCCTCAGGCCGTCCCCGCCCCCCTCCCCGGGTTTCTGCAGAGTTACTTTGGCTTTAATGCTGGGGGAACCACCATCGTGTTTGCTGATGATAATTTTGGCCACCCCGGTGCTTCCAACGTTTTTGGAATCCGAGTTCTTCTTGGAAGAGTCGACAGATCCTCCAGAGACAGAGACCTTCGATTTCTCCTTGTCGCTCTTCTCCCGCTTTCCCTGGAACTCCCCTCCAGACATGTTGTGCTTGGAGGACATGGTATGGCTTGAGGAATTGGAACTTGGCCCCATCTGTCCATCCATGGGGTCGTCTCCGCCAGGCCCGCTCGTGACCACCCCGTGCTTCAGCTTGTCGATGACTGCGGTCAGCGATGGCTTCTTGTTTCTGCTCGGGGACTTGCCTTTGGAGCTTCCATGCTGGTTCTGGGATGAAGACATGGAAGACCCGCTGGATGAAAAGGAAGATGAAGACGCCGTGGAGGAGTTGGACGAGGGAGGCGGTTTCTGTGACATAGACCCGGAGGATCCCATTCCTGAAGATGACTTCATGCTCGAGCTCGATCCAGTCCCAGACATGTGGGACCCACCAGAACCTGAACTGATGGGTGACTTCGCTTTAGACGACGGGGGAGTACCTGGGACGGGTTTCATGGGAGAGGCGAGTTTGTCAGAACCCCCCGAAGGTCTCGAGTGGGACGGGGAGATGTTTGGTTTGCTCATGGAAGGGTTCATGAGGGATGATGGCTTTCCTTGAGGTTTCATCTTGGTGCTGCCAGAGCCGGTGCTGAGGCCGTGCTTGGTGATGGGGGAGGATCCTGGCTTTCCCACCGACTGGGACGAGCCCTTGGATTGACCCGAACCGGAGCTGCCTTGGCTGGAGTAGAGGCTGCTGCTCATCTTTGAGCCAGAAGACCCTTCTGATTTGTTTTTAATTTTGCCTGAGGTTGAAGAGGAGGAAGAAGAGGAGGAGGAGGAAGAATGGCTATGATGGCTTTTGCTGCTGGAGGAGGTGACAGACCCACTACTGGTGTACTGGCCGTGTGAAGATGGTTTGCCAACAGTCACCGTTCCTTTTGGGATCTGAATGGTTATTTTTGGAATAGGAGGAGTAGCTACCCCGGGAGGAGTCTGGGATCTGCCCGAACTCCCCGGAGATTTGGACCCACCTGTGCTTGCTGGTGGCGTGAAGGGCCTGTTGGATGAACTGTGGGATGGAGATTTCCCATCTGTCTCCTGCTTCTTCCGCTTTGGAAGTTTCTCTTTGCTTTTGCCATCACTGGATGGCGTCCGGCTGCGCTTCCCTGGCTTCCCATCTATCCCAGCACCTGCCATGGCACTTCCAGACCCGTTGCCTTCCTTTACTCGTTTCTGAGACTTCTCTTTCCCTAAATCCCCCGCGTTCAGCAAAGGGCTCTGACCTCCACTGTGGTGCTCCATGATGTCAGAGGACCCCAGCGCTTTGCTGGCAGCTGCAATAATACTAAAATCCACGGTATCGGACGGAGTGCTCCCCTTAAATTTATTCTCCCCCCCGTCAGCCCCCAAGACTTGCACCCCCAAATTAGTTAGAGCCTGGGGGGCATAACCCTTGAAATCATCAGTGTCTCCGCTCTGACTGCTCTCATCGAAGTATTCCTCCCCAAAACCACTCTGGCTCTGACTGTTCAGCAAGTCAGGGTTGAAATCTACCCCGTCTGGAAAAAAATGGTTGGAGGAGTCGCTGTTGGGGCTGACAGCGGCGTCAGCGATCAGGTCCGCGGGGTCTGTGTAGGGGTTCTCACTACTGTTGGTCTGAAAAACATCGGGGTCAAAGAGGGCACTTTGTGAATGTCCTGAACTAGAAGAGTCTCTGACTGGAGTCCCAATGGGTGGGCAGTCCTCAGTACTGGTGGGCAGCTTGGAAGCCTCCTCGGCTATATCCGAGAGGATGTCGGTGACATCGGCCCCGATGCTGTCCGAGCTGGACAGGCGAACCATCCTCTGGATACTGGGCTGCGCGTGCGGGAGCGCCTGGGGGTAGGTGGCAGGAGGAGTGCTGCACTGGCTGGGTGCTGGAGTAATATGAGGGGTGTCCAGGGTGTCTGCAGTCATGTTGACATCAAAAATGGGGTTCTGGGAGTCAACATCCATGGAAAAGAGCTCCCTCTGGAAATCATCCTCAGTCTGGTGCTTGGGCTTGTCGGCTGGCATGCGGGATTTTTTTTTCTTTTGCTTATTCCCCCCAGGGCCCATTTCCATTCTGGGGGAGCCAGAGGAAGAGTTCTGCCTTTCCAGAGGGCTGCTCCCATACAGAGTGGAGAAATCCTGAGGGGGATTCTCCTTAAGAAGGTTCATGAGCATGGGGTGGTTCTTGGTGTTGCTGGCTGGTGAGGATACTGGTGGTGGTGTGTGGTGGGGAGGGGTTGGACTTGAGCCAATGGTAGACCCCACATTCCCTGTGATCTGCAACAAACTAGTGAGAATAGGGTTCTGAGACACTTTGCTGAAGTCCTCCCCATGGCCCACCGAGTCATGCCTCTCTTTCATGCTTATGCTCATGTTAAACAAAGTAGTGATGGGCCCCCCAGGAAAAGTGTTGGTTGGGGTGGTGGTCCCACTCATTGGGTTGCTGCCTGTGGTCATGCCATACCCTGGGCTGCTGGCTGGGGGCAGGTTTTTCTTCACCATGTCTTCAACTGTCTCTGCAATGAGGGACAGGGCTGGCGTGTCAGCTTGGATGGTTTCTGCTTTCCTACGGATGGCTCTCATGGTGACAGGGATGGACATGCACCTGCAAGACACAGCACAGGGTCAGGCTGGGGCTGGCTGTCCTCAGCAGAGGTCACTGGGGAGGTTTTACATCTCCAGCTGGTATCAAACGAGCACTCAGGGGCTTGCACAGGAGAGCAGCAGGTCCAGGTTTTATGTCCTGCTGTTCTGCTTGGATTCACACTTACCCCACCACCCCTATCCTGCCCTTGCAATCACAGAGAGAGAATGAGTCAATTATCTCTACTAACTGATAGCTGACAGATCATTATCTGGGAGTTAAAAAACACAGGATGCAATCATAGAATCACGGAATGCTTTGGTTTGGAAGGGACCTTAAAGTCCATCCAGTCCCACTCTCTGCCATGGGCAGGGACACCTCCCACTGTCCCAGGGTGTTCCAAACCCCATCCAGCCTGGCCTTGGACACTTCTAGGGATCCAGGGGCAGCCACAGCTGCTCTGGGCACCCTGTGCCAGGGCATCCCCACCCTCACAGAGAGGGATTTCTTCCCAATATCTCATCTAGAATTGTTTCAGTTTAAAGCCATTCCCCCTTGTCCTGTCCTCATGAAGGAATCTGTGCTGTTACTCCAATTCTGTCAGAAAACACCTTTATCTAAGCTTGGCAAACCTGATTTCCTACAACCTTATAAAAATCCCAGGATGGCTCTGGTTGGAAGAGCTTAAAGCCCATCCAGTTCCACCCCTCCACCATGGGCAGGGGCAGCTTTCTGATCTCAAAAATTGGTGATTACACCACATTCTCCTCAGGGATAACAAGTTTATAATGTGCTGAAAGCAAAACCAGCGGTTCCCACTCAAAAGGTGACAGGAATGTTGTGTCCTGTGAGTGTCCTGCTCTGTTCTGAATGTGACTGAGGTGAGGGAACCTGGATAAAAGCATAAACAACAAACTCAAAAATAAGTAGCTACAGTTCAATGTCTGGCACTGAATTTTCTGTCTGGCATGGCTCTGAGTTCTTCTCTCTTCCAAACAATCACAGAACAGCTCCAGAACTGCTGGATAAACACGAGATGGAGCAGAGCTCATCCCAGCTTACCTCTGAACAACCTTGGCAATGAAATCATCTGTACAGATGAGGGCATCAGACAGCCCTTTGTACAGCTTACAGTTCACATGGCTGGAGTCCTGCACGTCCATCACCACTGCAAGAGAGCAGGGAGAGATCAAAATCCTGCACACAGGGCGAGGAAACCCTGCCAGCCTTCCCAAAACGCTGCTCCTGCTGCCCCTGAGCCCACTTACCACACACCAGGGAGTCGTTCACGGGGTGCTGGAAGGATACACTGAAACAGGAGTCAGACAGAGGGCAAACTTCAAACTGCAGGATCCCAGGAGAATCTGAAAGGCACAGGAACCATTCACTGAGGGAACAGTGGAGATGAACCAGAGCTTTGAAACCCCCACACAGAAAAAAAAAATAAGGGGAATTTTTTCCCCCTATATGGAAAAAAATAACGGGAGCAGCAGAGGCCTCATTTCTTACACAGAAAACTCCCCAGGGTCCATCACTCCCACTTGACATTCCCCTGGAGGTGGCACCCACCTTCCTTCAGGACTGTCCTCTTGACACAGCTGCCGATGAGGGTGTTGTAGGCCACCTGGTGCCGGATCAGGTTGAGGATGAGGGGCACCCGGCCCGGGTGCTGGAAGGCGATTTTGCTGATCAGAGTCCCCTGGAGGCTTCGTCCGTCCGGGAGAGGAGCGTCTTTGTTCAGGAAATAACAGTGCTGCTGTCCTGGGAGGGCCTGACAAACAACCCCTGCTTTAGCCCTTGGGTACTGTTGCTCTGATTTTTCAGCCTTCTGATGTTTTCACATTTCTACTGGAGCTTTTTTACGTTTGTAACAAAACCAAAGACTGATATTTTGTAAATAACACATTCCTTCCAGGGGGAAGGACAAACTGATGGACTCCTAAGTTGACCACTGGGGTCAGAGAGGTGTTACTCTCATCCCCCAATCCCTGACCAAATTCCAAACCCTATTTAAACCCCAAACCACAATAAACTTTCTCTTTCTCTTCTCGTTTCTCAACTTGATGGGTGAGTGTGGTTCTTTCGTGTCCTCTAGTGACATGTACAAGGGGATAACGGGCATCCAGCAGTGCCCAGGTGACACTGACACCATGTCACCTTTCTGGCTGGTAGGGACAAACACTGAGGATGTTTTCTTTCCATTCTGAACAAGGAAAATGTGATTTTAATTCCTCAGAAGTAGTACTGCCCAACAGCATTTACTGTTCATCCACTGTTCCTACTAAAACAGTTTCACACTGGTTGGCATCCCTTCTGGGGAGAGAATCCTCTGGAGTTAAAACTCATCCAGAAATTTAAGGATTTCTCCCAAAATGCTGCAATTCATTCAGCCACACATCACTGGGCAAAAGGAAAGGACTGGGAAGGCTCAGCCTCTCTGCTCTCCTCCCTGCAGCTGCACTCCAACAGTAAAGCACCTCTCAATAGCTGGTTTTCCTAAGTACCACGGTCATCACAGAATCATGGAATGATTTGGGTTGGGAGGACCTTAAATCCCATCCAGTGCCACGGACTGGGACACGTCCCACAATCCCAGATTGCTCCAAGCCCTGTCCAACCTGGCACTGGACACCGCCAGGGATGGGGCACCCACAGCTTCTCTGGGAACCTGTATCCCAATGCTTGAAGAACGAGTTTTGTCTGTGAATAAACACAGAACCCATTTTGTTTATCCCAYGTGGAGGGCACCTGAAGGAGTGTCTGAAACCTGAAACCCCCTGAAATGCAGCTGTGGGGGTGTCCCAGGCTGGCTGGGAGCTCACACTTACGGCGTAGAAGCGCATGTTGTGGTTCAGGGGCAGGGGATCAGCCTCCTTGGACAACTCAAACTGCGTGATCAGCTCGTACAGGGGCACAAAGGTGGGTGGTGTGTCAAACAGTGGGATACCTGAGGGGACAAGACAGTGGAGTGATGGCACCTGGCAGCCAGGGAGAGATGGTGGGAAAAGCAGGTTTGACTGAAAACCCCCCAGCAACTCCCCTGGCACACGTTAAAAACCAGCAGCATTCACTGATAGAAACGAGGGAGCATTAATAAGACCCCAGAGATGTGTCTGACAGGTCTGCAACCCACCTGTGCAGCTCTGGAGTTTCTGGATGAAAGCTCGAGACACTGGAATGGGACGTGGGAATTTCAGGAAGAAACAGGCGGGCAAATCCACGCTGTTGGCACTGGTGATYGAGGAGAAAGATGGAGTCCTGGAAGATCAGAGGGACAAAAGGTCCTGTGAGCTGCAGGGCTCCTGCTGTCACCTGACATAACATTTATGTTTGCTCAAGTACACCTTAAAAATGAAAGCATTCCTCGAAGCACCTGAAACAGGCRTTCCTTGGCCTCAAAGCAGCACATGTGGAATTCACACAACGCTGTGACAACGAGTGCTGACCTCGTGTCCTGCCCTTACCCTTTGCTGTCCACAGGATGGGAGCCCATGATCAGGGGAGCAATGGGAAGTTTGTGCATTGCCATGGTTCCCTCGACTGTCACCGACACGTTCATCCCCAGCGAGCGAGGAACTGCGGGGGGAAGCAGGAGAAGARCCCAACAAGGACATGAGCTGATGGAAAAAAATAAAACCCCACCAGTGGCAAGTTTTGTGGATTAAATATGRATTAAATATACYCTCCATCCCTGGAAGTGTGCAAGGCCAAGCTGGATGGGGATTGGAGCAAGCTGGGATAGTGGAAGGTGTCCTGCCCAYGGAGCTGGATGAACCWYWGGGTCTTTTCCAACACAAAACATTCTGTGATTCCATRAAATATCACTCTGGCTTCCCCCACRAGGCACAGAGTTCACTGTTCACCTTCAGGCCCAAATGGACGACAGCCAAACTGACTGGTCCACCCAAAGCTCCATTTCCCTCTTGCCAGGTGGACCAATTGTGTCATTCTCAAAATATTTTCCAAATGCATTTGCGAGTTCGTAGTTTGCTCTTTGCAAAGCAAAACAAATAATGATTTTGGATAATTTCCCCCTCTTTTTTTCCTGACAACTGGAGCTTGGTTTTGGCATCGTAACAAGAGCCAGATGTCCATGCATAAAAACAATCTTCCAGTATGATGGGAGAGGCATSAGGGCTCTGAGGGACCTGGGATAGTGGAAGGTGTCCCTGCCCATGGCAGGGGATTGGAACTGGATGAGCTTTAAGGTCCCTCCAAACCCAAACCATTCTGGGATTCTATGTTTTTATTCAGATAACRAAACAAATCCCAGGTTAAAATGAGATTCACTGCAAGGGAAAAGGCTTTGCCTGCAAAGTGTCACCCCATGGCCCCACAGGAGCTCAGCTCCAAATCCAGCACAGCCACAAGGTCCAACGGTCACCTGGGGCCAGTGTTTACACCTGGGCTCTTTAAACCCTGTGATTGTCCTGCTGGACAGGGTGACAAAATTCTGTTTCCTCCCCTCCTTCAAGCAGCTGCAGCAGCCCCCAGCAGCTCCACAGTGACCTACCATTGTTCTCGTGCAAAACCACRGGGGCTCCAGTGCCATCCTCAAATAAATCATARGGGGAGACGTAATATTTGAGGTTCATCAGGAGACCTGGGGGAGAGAAAACTCCTGATGAGRCATCCTGAGAGGTCAACCTGATCAYCCCCACCCCACAAWGCCACACAAACACCCAGAGACTTTGTCCCTCCTTTACTTTATTATTTTCCAGCAGTTAATGTGAAACTATCAGCCAGACTGGGGCCCAGGAACAAATAAATTTGTTAATTTGGGTTTTTTTAAGAGTGAATGACAGGTACCTCCACTCCTGGGGGTGAGATAGCCAACACTGCCATGGAGGATCTTGTCCAGGGGGTTTGCATTGGTGGCTTGCCTGCAGGAGAGACAATCACAGTCTGAAACAAGCCACAGCCATGTCTGAAGCCAAATCCACGTGCTCAGACTGATTTCAAATCAAAACTCACATTTCTGAGACTCAAAGAGGGATTGAGCCTGAACTTCACACTGTACAGGCAAAACTAAAGCTGCTTTACCCTCTACAGCATGGCTGGTGTATCACTGAACCCACAGCAGTGAAACATGGCCAAAGCTTTCTCAATTTAAACCATATAATCACTGAATCCTTTTAAAATCCTTTACAAAAAAMCATAAACTTTTTATTCTGCCTTTTAGACTCTCCTCCAACCAAAGCCTGCAGTTAAAAAGGAATTTCTCAGAGCTCTAAGCATTTATAGATATTTACAAACCCACAAACTTACCAATACATCCCRGCCATCTTTTGGAGATCCAACTCCAAGGACTGCAGAGCCAAGTACATTTTAGTTTTAAGTTTGCTTAGGGAAAAAAAACAAAAACAAACAAWMAAACAATAAAACAATATAAGAAAACTTGAAAGGAATCGTGCAGCCCAAAAACCTACAAGCTTGGAGGAGTTTTTTTTTCATTTTATATGTGTGGGTATAAATAAATGTATTCTAGACATGTTATTTCATTTTATATACGTGGATATAAATATATCCTAGACTTACTTGTCCCCTGGCAGCTTATACAGGTTCACAAGTCCCCTCAGATGCTTTGAAAACTCATCAAAATTTTTCTCTCTGAAAGAAAAAAGGGAGGAAAAATGACAAAGTATTCAAGTTAGCAACAGATAACTTTTCATTTTAAAAAGTGATGTCAATAAAGATGCTGAGCCACTTAATGAAAAATACTTCTGCTACATGAAAATGTGTTCTTTAAATGATTCAACTTTAATGTGCTGTGGGCTTTGAAGACACCTCACACAGCAGCCAGAATCACAAGATCTGAGCCAAAGCCAGAAAATCCCCTGGAGAAGTGAAGACACTTTGTGGGGAAGGAGCAGTTGTGAAGAATTTTGTGTTTCCAGACATCAAACAGCATCAGATCATTACAGCAAAGAGAAACCTGTGAGAAAACACAACAGGCCAGCCCTGTCACTCACCTCAGATGTTGCACCAGCTCTGGACAGCTCTGAAAAGGAAAGAACACACAAGGACGTCAGTGTGGAATGCAGCCACTCCAGGCTTTGTGCAGCTCAGGACAGGGAAATTCCCAAGCATCAGCTTTTCCTGGGAAGCCACACAATGCTCACAACCACGCCTTGCTGTGSTTCTACTTCTGCCCCTCAAACCCTGCTGGGACAAATCCAGGTAATRACATTTCCTCTTAAATTATTAATTTGAAATAAACTTCTCCAACTGTGAAGCTTTAGGTTGAGAATCTATGAGCTTACACAGGGATATTAAAGATGGGTTGTTTTGAGGAGAGACCAATCAAACACCAAGCTCAAACTCTCCTCCATGTGCAGAAAGGCAGTAAAACTATTTCCTCCACATTTTAGAACTTTCCATTCCCAGATCTGAGCTTCATAAGGACAATTTCCCTTTCCTTTCCTTGGAAACACAGAGATAACTTCTATAAAATTGTCAGAAATATTGAGGCAACTTCCTCAAATTATTCTGTGAATCCGTAGTGTGCATTGATTTACAAATCCCACAGGAGCAATCTACTCCATGGAGGATTTTACTTCCCACAAGAACGAGCAGCAAAGGTGTAACTCCAGATCTAAAGGAATGTTAAATAAAACCCATTTCCTCTGCTCAAAAGAAAAGGAGATAAACAGAAATCCCAAAAGCACAAGGGTTCCTCTTCCCCAGGAATACACACCACGGGGTTTTCTCCATGGTGAGCCACCTTGACATCACAGAGCAGCCCTGTAGGGTCCAGCTGCACTTCCACATAAAACATGTCTGAGGTGATGTAACACTCGGTGCCGTTGGCACTCAGGTGGGACCCGAGACTTCCAGAGGAAACAGAACAAAAATTGCTGTGAGATGAACAGAAAACCCCACAAAACCGCACAACCAAGCACAAAAAACCCCCACAAAAACCCACAATCCAAGCACAAAAAACCCCACAACCAAGCACAAAAAAAACCCCACAAAACCCCACAATCCAAGCACACACCCCCCCCCAATCCAAGTACACAGAACCCCACAATCCAAGCACACAAACCCCATAATCCCAGGACACAAAACCCCCCCAATCCAAGCCCCAGAAGGTTCTGGTGTGGGCAGGGAAGCAGGAGAAGTCCTGAGTCAAAGGAGGAGACCCACCCGCTCTGCCGGGCGATGGACTCCAGGCGATCGGTCATGGCAGGCAGAGACGACACTGGAGGGAGAGAACAAACACCAGAGTTTAGGGAAATGATCCAACATTCCCTAAGGTATGAGGCACCAGCAATAACCCAAATCTCAGCTGGTTATTCCCTCCCAGGTCTGCTCACACTGCCCCAAACACAGACATGAGGGTTTGCACAGAGAAACCCAAACATTCCCAAACTGCAAGGAGAGAATGGAGTTTCTYCTGCAAGTGGAATCCAGGAATGGGCACTCACAGAATCACGGAATGACACAGAAAATAATTTGGATTATTGAGCTATTGAGCATGTGGAAGGGATTGTAATTAATGTYATCCCTCTGCTAGCTAATTTTTAACTTGGATGCTAGAAGTTTTTAACATCCAATTTATGTTGAAGCTCATGCACAAAATTCCACATAAATTTCTTTCAAATTTCCCGTTTGGATTGGGAAGGACCTTAAAGCCCATCCAGTCCCACCCCTGCTATGGGAAGGGACACCTTCCACTATCCCAGGTTGCTCCAAGCCCTGGGATAGATTCAACCTGGCCTTGGACATTTCCAGGGATGGGACACTTCCACAGCTGCTCTGGATAGAGAGAGGATTTTCCCACTAAAAGCAGCACAGCCAGTCCTGACTGTCCTGCCTGGCACTGAGCTCAGTGTGCTGATGAACCCCTGAGCACCAGTAAAATGCTCCAGCAAGCCCCTGTGTGGTTTTTATGGAGAATTTCCATAGGATTTTCCACCTGTGGAGAGCACACAGAGAACACACCAACCTTTCAGGGCCTTCTGCAGAGTCTCCAAGCAGCTCACCAGGTGCTGGTGTCCCCCTGAGTTCAGCACCACTCGCTTTTCCTTGGGCACACAAAAGAAAAAAAGGTGATTTTTCCTTGTCCCTCAGCAGGAGGGAATTATGGCAACTTTTGTGCAGCCAAGTGAGGTTTATCTAGATAATTAAAAGCAGATTAGATTTCACCCCCAAATTATATCATCTTGATTCCTGTAGGTGAACAGTATCTGTTTGCAAGCAGATTATAAAGGCAGGCCTGGAATTAATTTGTTTTCTTTTAAGCAACTTGCTCAGCTGGAAGAACAAAATGTAGCAACTTTTTATAGGTCTAAGCTGAAAGTTTTAGAAGAGGTGACAGAAAAATAAAGAGCCAGGCAAACATTTCACACTTGAGTGTGGGCAGGAGGCTTTGCTGTAGCTCTCCCCTGCCTCCTGCTCCTCCTTCTCCCACCCAGACCAGTATTTCAAACCCATTTTTGACTAAGCCAACACTGAGTGTGGAGTGCCCCAGCACAAACTGCTCCACAAATCAATATCCTGAAAGGGTGAGCAGCAGAAAATACAACTTTGACACCTTTCCTGGCACTGAGCTGGCAATTAATCTGTAATTAGGGGAAGGGAAAGGCACGTCAGGCAGGGAGGGTTTCCTGCACCCCTCAGAGAAGAGTGAAATCCTGGACACAACAAAAACACCTTGAAGAGATCTACGAAACCAACAGAAAATCATCACCAGAGAAGGCCCAGGCAGCTGCTGCTCAGAGCCCAGCAATGCTCACCATGACCTGACGGACCAACTTCATGGTTTCTGTCCAGGGCCTGTTCTGGCTGTACTTGGCGTGGAGCCTTTCCAGGAGGGAGCTCATCTTGTTCAGCTTCTCYGCCTCTGTGGGACAGGAATGGTTCAGGAAAAGAGCCAACATTGGAAGTTTTACAAATCAGTTTAGGAATAAAATACTTTCCACCTTCAAGCTGGAGATGACTTCAAAGAATTTGCTCACTGCTGGTTTAATCCCAGACATGGAGGTGAGGTAAATRGAATGGAATATTCCAGGCTGTTAAAACTAAAGGACCAGGAAAATCCTATGGAATGCCTGTCAGGAGAATCCCTGAGAGCTCCTGTTCTGCACAATCCCTGAGTGATGTGGCCCCAGCAGGGTCAGTTCTGTCAGGACAGGAACCCCAGGGTCTAAGGACAATGTTTCCCTGGGGCAGGAAACCRAGTGTGTGGGAAGTAGGAGGTTAAAGCAGTGAGGTGGGGTTTGTGTCCTGGATTCCCCCTCTGCTCTCTCTCCCAACTTCTTGAAATGTCTTCACACCTTCCATCATCAAAAACCTCAACCAAGTCGTTCCAATTGCCAGTTGTCACAAATTCTGGGCTCAGACACACTCCTGTCCCACAGCAGGACTCGRGGRAGTGGCTGGAGCTGTGCCAGGGAGGTTTAGGCTGGATTTTGGGAAAAGTTCTTCCCCCAGAGAGTGGCTGGGCACAGCCCCAAGGCTGCCAGAGCTCCAGGAG
>QVAJ01000752.1:14306-35824 GCA_003546035.1 Mixornis gularis | reverse complement strand
CCCAGGTGGGTGTAGAATATCTCCGGAGACGGAGACTCCTCACCCTCCCTGGGCAGCTGTTCCATTGCTCTGACACCCTCCTGGAATAAAGTTCTTCCTCATGCCGAGGTGGAACTTGTTGTGTTTCAGTTTCTGAACATTACTCCTCTGTCCTGTCGCTGAGCAGCATTGAACAGAGTCTGGCACCATCCTCCGACAGCCCCTGGAGATTTCTGTCCGGATTGATGGGATCCCCTCTCAACCCTCTCTTCTCCAACCAGGCCCGGCTCCGCSGTCCCTTCTCATCACAGACATGCCCCAGATCTCGAATCACCTTTATGACCCTCTCCCGTTTCATCTTTCGGGGCGACACCTCGGCCCCAGCCCGGGGCTGCCCAGACCCGCAGCCTCGGATCCACAGGGATCCCCTCGGATCCACAGGGATCCCCTCGGATCTGCCCCTCGTTCCCTCACGGGGCCGGCGGGAACCCCCGCGTCCCTCGCGCCGCACTCACCCTCGGCGCTGCCCGGCGCTGCCTTCATATTGCAGGTCCGGGGGCGGGATCGAGAGAGGGAGAGAGGGACTGGGAGAGGGATCGGGAGCGGGCGGGGAGCGGGGGCGGCGGCCGGGCCGCCCTCGCCCTCACACGGCGGCGGCCGCCGCCATCGCTGCGCCCGCGGCTGCGCTCCCGCGCTCTCGCGAGACTCCGCCGCGCCCGCGCGCGCAGGGGTGGGCGTGGCTCGAGCGACAGCACGCCCCGCCCCCTCAGCCTCCTGGAAGCGCGGCGGCGGCCGCAGTGGAGCTCTAACGGAGCCTTAACCGCCCGTTACCCGGCGGTGCGCCGGGGCGGGCTCGAAGGCGACCCGCCGGCGGCTTTAGAGCGTAGCGCGGCGGAGCGGGAGAGCGGCGGGAGGCCGGACCGGCGGGGAGGCGGCGGCGCCGCCATGGAGCTTTGTTGCGGGCCGGGCGCTAGGGGGCGCTGTCCCCGCCCCGCGCCCCAATAAAGTTCGCAGAGAAGCAGCCGACCGCGCGATTTCGCGGCTCTCGCGAGAGGACGAGCGCGCGCCCCCGCCCATCTCCGAGAGGACTCGCGGACGAGGAGGACTCGCGCGGAGTGAGGGGGGGGTGGTGGCGGCACTATCGCGAGAGTTGCGGGCGGGTCTCGCGAGAGTTTGCGGTGCCCCCGGACGGCGCCGCTCCGGTTCGGGCAGAGCGCGGGGGCCGGGCCGGGGGCGGCGGCGGCTCCGGGGCCCTTCAGGCCGGGGATCCGCGCCCAGGCCCCGCCACCGCCGCTGAGGCCGCGGGCAGCGCTCCGGGCCCGGGCCCCGCCTTCCCGGGGCGCCCCCGCGGCCGCGCTGCCCGCCGGGCCTGGGCCCCTCGGATGAGGCGGTGAGGCCGCGGCGCTTCCCCCTCCCCTCCCGGGTCCTTCCCCCCCTCCCTTCCCCGTCCCTCCCGCCTCCTCCGGGGCCTCGGGCCCCGCTCCCTATGTAGGAGGGAGGACCGGGACCGGGGTTGGATGGTGCGAGGGRCGGGCGCGGAGGGAGTTTGAAGTTCGGGGCTTTCTCGGAGTCCCCCCCTCGCCGTTCCCGAGCGCAGCGGGGGAGGAATGCCAAATCCGGAGAGACATGGGGGCAAGAAGGACGGCGGCGGGGGGTCCTCGCAGCCGGGCAGCGGGAGCTCCAACAGCAAGGAGAGGCACCGGGCGGGCTCCAGGCACAAGAGGCACAAGTCCAGGCACTCCAAGGAGTCCCCGCTGGCGGCCCAGGAAGCGGCGGCGCCCCTGGGAGCGGTGATCAAGCCGCTGGTGGAGTACGATGACATCAGCTCGGACTCGGACACCTTCTCGGACGATGTGGCCCTCAAGCTGGACAGGAGGGACAACGAGGAGAGGAGGGCGGAGAGGAGCGAGAGGGCCCAGAAGCACCGGCACCACCAGCACAAACGACTCCGGGAGCTGCTGAAGAGCAAACAGGCGGAGAAAGACAGGAAGTTGGAAAAGAGCCTGGATGCTTCCAGCAGGTCCACYAAGGAAAGGATATCGGGATCCTCCAAGAGGCTCCTGGAGAGCGAGGAGCACCCCAAGGCGCTCTCCTCCAAGAGCAGCAACAAGGAGTCGCGCTCGGCCAAGGCGCACAAGGAGAAATCCAGGAAGGAGCGGGAGCTCAAGTCCAGCCACAAAGAGCGCAGCAAAAGCCATCGGAAAAGGGATGCTCCCAAAAGTTACAAAACCATCGACAGCCCGAAGAGGAAATCCAGGAGCCCTCACAGGAAATGGTCGGACAGCCCGAAACTGGACGACAGCCCCTCGGGAGCCTCCTACGTGCAGGAGTACGACCTCAGCCCGCCCCGCTCGCACAGCTCCAGCACCTACGATCCCTAYAGGAAAAGCCCCGGCGGCTCCTCACGCCGGCAGTCCCTCAGCCCGCCCTACAAGGAGCCCGTGGGCTACCAGTCCAACGCCCGCTCGCCCAGCCCCTACAGCCGGCGGCAGCGATCCGTGAGCCCCTACGGCCGGAGGCGATCGTCCAGCTACGAGCGGGGCAGCGGCTCCTACAGCGGGAGGTCCCCGAGCCCCTACAGCCGCCGCCGCTCCAGCAGCCCCTTCGCCTCCAAGCGCTCCGTGAGCCGGAGCCCCATCGCCAGGTGCGTGTGCCCCACCTCGCCTCGGGCAGGGCTTGGGATGGAGCTGGGAACGCCGGGGGAGGCCGTGAAGGGAGTTCCAGGGAAGATGTAGCGAAGTTGTGTAGAAATTTGGAGTGATGGGATGAGGGGGGTGGGTTCAGATTGAAGGAGAGAGGGTTTGGATGGGGTGTTAGGAAAAAAATCTTCCCTGTGAGGAGCTGGCACAGGTTGCCCAGGGAAGTTGCCCAGGGAAGTTGTGGATGCCCCATCCCTGGAATTGTCCAAGGTTGGCCAGRGCTTGGGATAGTGAGAGGTGTTCATACCCATGGGATGGTCTTGAGGGCCCTTTCCAACCCAAACCACCCCATGATTCTATGGTTCCTTTCCTCCCCACTGGTGCCCAGTTTGGCCACGGAGTGACGTGTGTGGAGCAGCTTGGGTTGGGRCCTTGACGATTCCCTTGGAAATGGAGTTGACACTTTGGGAAACGCCTCCGTGCGTGGCGGGAGGCAGCGTCCATGTTGGCTCCGGGCAGGGAGGGAGGCTGSAGGAGCTCCTGGGATTAAGTTACACCCACCTCTGGAGTGGCCCCTGCGTGGGGAGGCTCCCGGAGCGGGACCTAAGGAGCTTTACCTGGCGGCAGGTTCAGCCACGGGGAATGTTTTCACCTATTTCTGGAAGCCTTTATCTGTTCCCTGCGTGTGGGGACTCCATCCCGCTTTTCAGGAGGGCTCGTTTGGGGTGGATTTTGCTCTTTCTGAACTGACTTGTCTTTTCTTTCCCCTTGGATTAGAGACAACCACGTGCAAACTCCATCTCTCAGCCTAAACTTTCTTTTCTCAGCACTAGAGCATCTTCCCTTCCCTTCTGAAATTTGGCCAGTCTGGAAGGGTGAGGACCAACCASCTGAATTGTGACTTACCTCTGTTTTTCTCTCTTTTTCCTTTTTCACTCAGTAATTTTGCCACAGAAGGAAACAATTATTTCAAGGTAGCCCTGTGTGTTTTATTTCAGGTGTTCATTAATCATCCTGTGACATAGCCTGACGTTGATCTTTTCTTTCTCTAGCCCTGGCTTACGTTCAGTGAGTTCCCAGTTGTCTCCATGGATGCTGTGGAGCTTTGCTTGGAGCTCCATGGCAATTCAGATGTGACCTGGAATGTAATGGCCATAGGAATGCTCTGCTCCCTGGTTGCTGTGCTGCATCCTCCAGCTCAGCAGTTCCCAAAGCACACGGGGCCTTTTGGAATTTGGTCTTTGTTACTAAAAMCTCTGAACTTCAGGAATGCTGTCTTCCATGGAGAACTTGCCTTTGTCCTTGCTGGCAGTTCTGTGTTGGTTTCAGCCCCCTGGAAGCTCTGACGTAAAATCTGAGTATTCCACTGTGATTTTACGGTGAAAATTTCCTGCAGGCTGCTCCTCCTCTGGCCTGTTTTCTCTGTGTACACCTGGGAGGCTCTCAGGGATGGTTTTCTCCTCCTTCCCTTCAATCCTTTTTGCCTGGTGGTGCTACTCTGACATGTTATTTACTAATCCTTTGGAGGAGTAAGGGTGCAGTGGTAGGAGGTGTCTGTTCACTGATACAACTCTGAGTTATGGCCCTGGATAARTGTCCAGCCCTGAGCAGGGAGAAGCCATTGGGAACTGCAGTGTTATCCTAAAAGTTTTCCCCCAGGTTACTCCACTTCCAGGAAAACCTCTCTGTGTGAGTGGCTGGCTGCTTCTGAGTGGAGAAATCCAGCAGTTACATTTCCCTGATTCATGGCASCAACTTCAGAGCACTTTGTGCTGCTTCCCTAAACTCTCAGAGCTGCTTTTTAAGGACATCTTTGACTCTTGACTAAATGCTGGACCCCAAACCAGACAGGTTCCAAAGGTTACTCACTGTTTACACTCAGCTTGTACCAAACTCTCTGAACCTCTGGCTTGGTAACTTACTCCTCTCTCTTTCCTGGGCAGATAACTCACTGACTGTGTGAGGTATTCCAGCCCCTGTGGAAAACACCTGCCTGCAGTGATTGTAGTAAAGGGACAGAGGGAATTTCACGTGCTTTCCATGTGTTGGGTGAAGTCTGAGTTGTGATTCATGTGTTTAGTTTTGCTCTGTGGAGTTCCCAGGCTGTGAGGTGAGACTGGAGGAGGGGGAACTCTTGGTCAGGTGTGTCCAGGAGACAGATGGGGGGCTCACCTGGGGGGCTCAGGGCTCACCTGGGGGGCTCAGGGCACACCAGAGGGAGTGGGTGGGCTGAGCTCTCCTCACCTCGACGTGCTGCAGATGAGTGTGAAAGGAGGGAGCTGACTTTGGGTAGTGGCTGATCACTTCTGTGCTCCCTGTGGAGGGGCAGGAACATTTTTGGGAGAGAAAACCTCTTTAACTGGCACACTCAGGCAGGGAACACCTGACCACGGCTTGCCTTCCTCAGACTTTTCTGGGACACTCCATTATTTCCACTGACTGACAATATGGGGAAGTTTTGTTGTTTTTTTTTTTTTAGTGCATTCTGTGTTTTCTTTCATCTCCATGTCCAAAACGCATCATTAGGGAGCTGCACCCATGTGCTGATTGGAGAAAATCCAGAGTGTTTGCATTTCCAGTGGCTGTGGAAAACAACCCACTTCCCATCGAGGAGGAAACGAGGAGGATTTGGTCAGTAGGGAARATAACAAATGTGCTTTGCTACTCTRTGTAGCAACTGTTGTCACTGCAGCTAAAACAGGGAGMTGCAATTCCAGAGTCCCTCAGCTTGCTGGAGGTGGGATGTGCTGAGTGCTCGTGGATAGTGAGGTGGGAGTGTGCACTTGCTGTGGTGRAAGGTTGCTGGGCATTCAAAAATTAGAATTAAAGCTCGTTTCCTGAGAAACTGGGGCAGTCAGGCTTCCCAGATGCTATTTCCTGCTTTGTTCTTAACTCTGTGTTGTTTAGAGCAGGTAAAATACTGAAATATCTGTAGGTGATGGTGGGTGGATGATGTGGGGCTTTGCAGGTCACCTCTGCTGTCACCTGTTAACCATGGCCCTCTCAGCATGGAAGGTTCTAGCATTCCCTTCTCCAGAGACCATCCCAATCTTCTGATTGTGTGACTTAAATAAATCTCGTGTTGCTTTTTAATTTGAATTTTTAGATGAAGCAAAGGTTTCTTTGTTAATTCACAGCTGTCATGGTTGGTATCTTTTATTTCTGCTTTCCTGGAGGGGATGGCAGGGTGGGTTTTAATCCCAGAGCATTTTTATCCAGCAAGAGGAAGGAATGTGAGGCTGAATTGCCCCTCATCCATCCTGGACAACCTTGTCAAAGCAAGTAAGGTGTGGAATGTTACAGCAAGGCTTGACAAATTAAGGGTGAAAGGGGTAAAAGTGCTATTAAGTGCCTGCAGGTAAAGCCACAAAAAATCATTCCAGAGGGTGGAAATGGTTTTCTTCCAGAAGCAAAACCTGCCTGTGCATCTTCTGTTCATTGTCTCTTTTTTTTGGAATGTATTGCCTGTTTTCCTGAGATGTGCAGTGATAAAAGGCCCCGTAGCAGGTGCTGTGTTGGTGGTTTTGGGGCTGTGGATGCTCTGAGGGTGGGAGGTGAGGTTTTCTGTGGTGGAACTGGGAGAGCAGGAAGGTTTCTGGATGTGGGGCCTCTTTCAGGTCTCACAAAGCAGCTGTGAACACCAGCCTGGAAAATGGGCTTGGAAAGAGCAGTTGTTTCTGTGGTGACTCTAGGGGATTGTTGTTAGTGAAGGGAAAAAGGGTGAGTGGTGCCTGTGGAGTGAAGGGGAATGGGTGGATTTATTCCTGGTGGAACAGAGGACTGTGGATATTTGCTGCTGGAAGCTCAGGGAGTTATTCCAGCCCTGGGAGGTGCTGGTTCTGTTCTGCAGCTGCAGCAACCCCCTCTAAGAGGGTCTGACCATTCCACCACTGCCCCACCCTCACCTGTCCTGGTCCAGGCAGGTGTCCCTGGTGGCTGTTTCTAAATTAGCACCATTAAATAAGGCA
Source organism: Mixornis gularis (assembly GCA_003546035.1). Classification (NCBI taxonomy): domain Eukaryota; kingdom Metazoa; phylum Chordata; class Aves; order Passeriformes; family Timaliidae; genus Mixornis; species Mixornis gularis. The sequence goes on along the minus strand of QVAJ01000752.1, from coordinate 29,238 downwards.
AAATTGGACTTTTGGAGAACTTTACTTTGGATCTGGTGATCTGGTTTGATTGCTCTGCATGCAGCTGGATTAAATTCCAGTGAGGGTGGAGAGACCCTGGCTCAGGTGCCCAGAGGAGCTGAGGCTGCTCCTGGATCCCTGGCAGTGTCCAAGGCCAGGTTGGATGAGGCTTGGAGCAACCTGGGACAGTGGGAGGTGTCCCTGTAATAGCAGGGGTGGGACTGGATGAGCTTTGAGGTCTGTTCCAACCCAAACCATCCATGATTCCATGAATTGGAGTAACTCTTGGGGCTTAATCGTGGGATGGGGCAGGATGGAAGAGAGGGAGCAGGAAAAGGGGCATTGCAGCAATTTGAACAATCCATCCTGGGTGAATTGCAGTAGGGAATTGTTAACCCCAAAACTGTTTGTGGTTGCAGTAGGTGACATCCTCCAGGATTCATTAGGAACATTTTCCATAGCCAGGAAATGTCTTGGAGCTGCTGAGAAGGTAACTGCTCTCCCAGCTCGTGGTGACAGGTGAACTGCAGACTGCCAGTTCACTGAGCAGAAACCTTGGAAAAAGAGGTGATCCTGAGGCAGAGCCCCATGGGCAGAGCAGTGTGGTGAGGAGGGAAACAGCTGTGTGCCTGCAGATCCGGCTTTTTTCTCCTCCTGGTTGTAGATTATTTTGCAAGTCTAAAGGTAAGGACTTACCTGCAGCCCTGGTGTTCTTTGGCCACTGTCAGCAGGAGGCTTGGGGTGGTACTTCCAAGTGGGAGAGGGGAATGCTGATCCTTGGAGTAGGGAGGGAACCCCACACCCTGTGGGGAGACCCTTCCCCTCCTGCAAGGTGCTGCTGGTGTTGGGACAGGAACTTTCTGTTGTCTCACTTCTCCAGTTTATTTTCCAGATGTTTATCGTCCAGGGATAATATTAATTAGTGTTGTTAATTATGTTCTGAGTATGGTTACAAGGGAGCCAGTGTCACCTGTGTTTGAACTGCTGCCATTAAATGTGGTTTATGACTACTGTGGGACTGTTTTGAGGGAATTCTGTATTTTCCAGATTAGATGTGTGCTGAGTAATAAATCATGGAGTGTTGTGTCTGTTACAGTATTTGTAGGGTCTGAACTCAGAGTTTTTGGTTGTCCTGTTGGCATCAGAGCCCACCACACCATTAAAGACCCCTGCCTCACCCTGCCCAAGGCTCCTTCCTCCTGGAGTGGAGGAAACAGTTCTGGCTTATCAGGAATTTGATATGGGCACTGGAATTTGATATTTCCACTTCTATTTTAGTGTTTATCTGGTTTCCCCATCAGTTTCTCCTCTCTCCTGAGCAGGTTCACGTGGGGGAAGCCCTGATGGTGTGAGGTGTTTTCCTGCCTTGCTTTTCTCCCAGCACAGATTTTCCATGATTATTTCTGCACACACACCTGATTTAGAGCCCATTCTTTGTACAGGAAAACCAAGACCAATAGAGTTAAAATTCCTGGGTTTTATTTTTCCTTCTTCCAAATCACACTGTGCAAATTTGGGTTCTGATGGCAGTAAAAGAACCGGGGGGGCAAAACGAGCTTGAAGTTTTCCTAAGGCAGCATTCCCATGAGGGCAGTCACGTTTTATCCGTGGTTTCTTTTAAAGTTGCACATAATTCCTGTGAAAGACTCCTAAACTGCCAGCTCATCCTTTTCACTGAAGTCTCCTGTTGAATGTATGAGCTGTGATCTCCTCTTTCCTTTGGGGCTTGTCCAGCCTTGATCCTTCCTTTCTCTTCCCGGTGTGACGGCGGGTCTGGCACAGGAAGGGTCGATGATGGTGGTATAAAACTGGTCCTGACTGACCCAAAACCTCCTTTCAGTACCTTCAGTCTCTCCTGACAGGTGCTGTGGACTCTCTGAGCTGACCAATACAGGATTTCGCTGTCGGTGAGTAGCTCAGAGGGCGAGAGAAGCTCCGTTTCATTTCTCTCCCCGTCGTTCTCTCCCCAGGAAATCCGTGAAGTCCCGGAGCCGCAGTCCTGGCTACTCGAGGCACTCATCTCACAGCAAAAAGCAGAGGTCTGGCTCCCGCAGTCGCCATTCCAGCATCTCCCCGACCAGGCTCCCGCTGAATTCCAGCCTGGGAGCAGAGCTCAGCAGGAAGAAGAAGGAGCGAGCGGCCGCCGCGGCCGCCGCAGCCAAGGTGGACGGGAAGGAGGCGAAAGGCTCCCCTGTTTTCCTGGCTAGGAAGGAGAACAGCTTGGCTGAGCTGAAGGAGGCTGGGACGGAGTCTAAAAAAGTCACCAAAACTGTTAAATCTGAGAAAGCTGCGGACACGGACTCGGTTAATTTACTGTACACCAACGCAGAGCCTAAAGCCCCTGCGGAGACAACGAAATCCAAGGCAGAGGAGAACTCGGAGAGGAAACATCCTGTTCCACTTAGGGATTCCAAACCCACGGGAACAAAAGACTCGAAGCCTGTAGCAGCGGTAGAGGACCTGGTATCTCCAAAGGAGACAGACACAGCGGAGAAGGAGATCCCACCCCCCCTTCCTGCCATCAAATCCCCTCCTCCACCTCTGCCCACCACCACCCCTCCGCCTCCCACGCCGCCGCTGCCGCCGCTGCCTCCGTCACCCGCTGTCCCGCCACCGCCTCCAGCCCCAGTGACTCCTGTTCAGGCCCCTCCTCCTCCAGCCCCAACGTCTTTGCCATCTTCTTCCCACCCAAGGACGTCTACTTTATCCTCCTCTCAGGTGAACTCCCAGTCCTCTGTCCAGGTGGCTACAAAAACCCAAGTGTCTGTGATGGCTGCTATCCCACACCTGAAAACTTCCACCTTGCCTCCGCTTCCGCTCCCCCCTATTTTAGTTGGGGAAGATGACTTGGATAGGTAAGGTCACACACCAGAGCATCCCCTTTTGCATTTAAGAGCAAAGCCTTGAATGAAGAGGGGTGTTTTTTGGGGTTGGTTTTACAGTTATGAGCTTATCCTGCAGAGTATAACCGTGGTGCTGGTGTAAAGGAGTTACCCCAGGGCTGTTCCAGGCGTTGGCCCTGCCAGGTTTGTGTGGAGAGTTTTATGATCTCCTGCAGGTTGTTGGCTCTTATCTCTGTGGGAAACAAGAGGTTTGGCTGCTGCTTTGGTAAAGGTTTCACATCACTCCTTGCTCATGTTTGTTACAGGGATGGAACGTGGATCTGGGATTTTGCCTCTCTTTATGTTGGAGCTGTTTGCACACTTACTTCAAAATTACTTGTTTGTTTGTTTGTTTAATTCCTTAGGAACTTATACTCAAGGAACAGGAAAAAGCTTAACAATTCCAATACAGGGACACAAGCCAGAGCTTTTTCTGTTCCAGATTCACCAGCCACACAGGCCATGCCCACATGTAAAAATCAGCATTGGTTTAACTTGAATATTGTCTTAATTCCTGAGTAATTAATACAATCCTTTATTGCTTGAGAAGCAAGTATAGTTTGTTTGAAAAAGTTTAAAAATGTGTGGAACTGCACCTGCTTTAATTTTATTTCCTGATAATTTCTGATCAAAACATGCAGTCTTAGCTCTGTCCTGTAATTGTAGCTCTGGCTGGGCTGGAGATGATTGTGGCTTCTGTGATGAATGTGTCTGAAAAACCCACTCTGGGGATTTCTTTTGGTGAGAAGAAAGGAGCAAAATATCCAGAATGAAGTGGAGAAGAAAAAGAACCCCCAAATTATTTTTTTTTCTCTCCTTTTCTAGCTTTTAGTATGTTGCAGTGCTGTTAACTTAAGGTCATCAGTGATACATTTTTTTTTTTACTTGACCTGCTTAGCCTGTAGTTCCCTAAAAATTCCTGTATCTTCCCAGCCATCACTAAAGATGTGCTGGGATTGGGGAGTAAAGCACATTTTTAGTGACCACTGTGGTACTCCACAGTTCTGACTTGATACAATCACCCTGTGGTGAAGTGTTACATATTCTGAATAATTGAATTAATTCTCCTGGATGATTCTGGTGTCGATGGCAATCAGGGAAATGTTCTCATTGCCTCCAACCTGAAGGTGAGGCTGGTGTGTGTTTGTTGCCCTCCCTGAGCTGTGTGATATTGTTCAACAAATATTACTGGTTTTAAATGTCTCTGTGCTGAGCAGGAACTTTGAGCTGATTCTCCCAACCCAAATGCCAGGCAAAACAAATCCTGCTGCAGTCTTCCCTTCTTTCCAATCCCAGAAGTTGTCCTGCAAATTTCTATTTTATTGTTTCAACCACTCAAACCAAGAGCTCTTTTTTTTATCACCCAGGTGTGGCTTCGCTCTGTAAAAGTGTTTTATCCCTCACCTCAGGGCTGGGGCGATGAGGATGATGCTGGGGCTCAGTAAATGGCTCTGTGTGACTTTTTCCCAATAAAAGGATGGGGAATCCCACTTGTTTTGCTGAGTCTGGTGGCAGTTCCATGTGGCCCTGACTGTGCAGAATCTCACCCTTCACCAGCTGCCTTCATTTTTACGAGTAAAACTCTTTGAACTGGACTTTTGTCCTTGCTGAGCCTGGGGAACATTCCAGCCCCAAGCCCGTGGCAAATACAGGGTTGGAAATTGGGCTTTGAAGTGTCCAGGGACAGAACACACCTTGTTCAACTGGAGACTCTTTATCCTCTCCAGAATTTCCACCTCCTGTAATGCTTTTAGGCCTGGGTGGTTCACCCAGGAGAGGAGGGAAAGCTGTTTAGGAGGAATTGATACAAATTTTGTCTTGGTTTGGTGCAGACCTTGTGCAGCTTCCTGGGAACACAGCACTCACCTGGCTGCTGGCATCCCTGCTGGTTTTGGGGTGGTGGCATCCCTGCTGGTTTTGGGGTGGTGGCATCCCTGCTGGTTCAGAGGAGAGGAGGAAAGCAGCTCCAAGGAGCCTTTGTTGTGTTCTTGGTGTTCACTCTTGGTGTTTTCTCTGCTTGGGCAGCTCTGAGGGCTCTGTTTGGTTTCCTCCCCCTGGTGACCAGCCCAGGTGTCCTGGGGGAACTGAGCTTAGAGGAACCAAGTGCTGGTATGCAAATAGAGAACTGAACAGATAAAAGGCAAGAAAATGGGAATTTTTGGTAAAAGGGCACTGCAGTTTCACTCTCCACACACACCTTTGCCCTTCCCACCATGGTCTTACAAAGGAATTGTTTTTGAGGACAAAGGSTGAGTGGTTTTTGTGGTTTAGTGRTGAATGTGGCAGAGTTCATGATTGGACTTGATCTTTTCCAGCCTTTACAATTCCCTGTGATTCTCTGTAGATGTTTGAACACGATTATTGTGCTCCTAGGGATTTTGCTGTCTATGAGGGGAGAGTTTCAGCCTATCTGTGTCTCCCATTTCTGGTGTTTTTTGTCTTCCTCCTTCCTTAGGTAGATTTCACAAGAGATTGCCGTGCAGATTAGGCAGTGTCTAATAAAATAATTAGGAAATCGACCTACTTCCATCAGTTCATTTATTCTGAAGTGTTAGACCTGATGGTACGAACACCAAACCTGCTCCCTGCTCTAAAAACAGACCTGGGAAKGCTGTTTGGATCTCCTAATTTTTTTCTTTTCCTGGTGAAGCAGAGATTTGCATGGGGAATTCGTGACTACTCAAACCTAGGAAGTCTCCTCACTGAATACATGAAAGAGAAAGTAGGTTCTGTTCATGCAGCTCCTGCCAGCCCAAAGCAAACTCCTGATGCCCTTCATAATTGGATTTAAAAAATCAACTTTTGGTTCCTCGGCAGCATTTGGGAGTTAAAACCACATTTCAGTCCTTGCTAAGAGGTTAAAAGTGTCTTGTGGAGGAAGGTTTAACTCTGGGTCTGTATTGACCAAGTCAARCTCTTAATTTCATGGTGATAAATGGAGTAAATAGAGGAAGTAAAGGTCAGAAGGTGGGTGCTGGCTGATCCCCTGAGCTGCCTCACAGGAAACTCCGAATTACTGGTACTGATCTGTGCAAATTGAGCGAGTTCTACTGCAGGACCTGTGTGTTCATTTCCTGGTGTGCTCCTGACACTCTGACACTTTTCTCTCCYGGTGTGTTAGCATTGTAAATTTAAGCTGTTTCATTTTATATTTGGTTGTGCTAATTTTGACACTTAAGCCTCATGTTGTCAAACCAGAGAGCTGTTGTCCTGCAGTAGCTTTTTATTTTATTTATTTAACTGGCTCTGACTTTTGTGTTGTACTTAACTTTTCGGAGTTTAGTCCAAAAGAGATTCTTCCTCCAAAACCTGTGAAGAAAGACAGAGAGCAGAGACCACGACACTTACTCACGGACCTCCCGCTCCCCCCAGAGCTCCCTGGGGGGGACCCATCTCCTCCTGACTCCCCAGAACCAAAGGCAGCCACACCACCTCAGCAACCCTTCAAAAAGAGACCAAAGTAAGGCTGACTTCATTTTTTAACATTTTCATCTTTTGTGTTTCTTAAATCTGCAGACTGGTTTGAGAGTTTTTTTATTGAGGGAAGTGAGATGAGGGAGGAAAACAAGTTCCTATTTCTGTATTATTCAGTGTAATGACTGATTCCTGTGGGTTGTTTCACATTTGGACCCTCAGCTAAAGGCAGTTTGCCCCATTTACTTGAAAATTAATGGTAGAAGTTKCTGGAGTGTGTCATGTCCAATCTTTAGCAACATCTACCCCAAAAACTCTTTTCTCTCTGATTTAACCAAAAGAAACTTCTGGATGAGCATCTCTGTATAAAGCTCTTGTTGCTTTCAAAAGTTGGTTGTTCCAAATGGGAGATTTGGATTCTTCCTGCACTTCATGATTGAATTTTGGCCATGGAGCTGCACTGRCACAGGGTGTCCAGGGAAGCTGTGGCTGCCCCTGKGTCCCTGSAAGTGTCCAAATCCAGGTTGGAGGGGGCTTGGAGCACYCTGGGATAGTGAAAGGTGTCCCTGCCCGTGGCAGAGGGTGGGACTGGATCATMTTTCATGTCCCTTCCCACCCAAACCATTCTGGGATTCCAYGATTCCATGTTCAAGRCATAGAGAACTTCCCCTGATAACAAATTTAAGCAGTTGCGGAGGGAGCAAAACYTCCTGATGTTTTGTACTGAGCGTTTTAAATAAAAACCAAACATCCAGCATCCTGCAAAACATCCCAGACATTCAWTTTTGTCCTGCTGTAGTGTGATAATATTTCTGTTCAGCAGTGCCTGTAGTGGGAGCAATTGGGGTTATACAGCAAAAATACATTAAAATGAACATTCCAATTCTTGGAGTGCAAAGCCGACATGCTGGAGCTTTGCTTTTGGGTTTTAGGGATTAACACAGTCGAGCAGGTGGGGTTTTGTTGGTTTTTTTTGTGGGATGACCCTGAGCTGGAGCCCTGGGGTGTCTCACAGAGCTGTTKCCTCCTGCAGAATCTGTTGTCCTCGCTATGGGGAGAGGAGGCAGACGGAGAGCGACTGGGGCAAGCGCTGTGTGGACAAGTTCGACATCATCGGGATAATCGGAGAAGGGACCTACGGGCAGGTGTACAAAGCCAAGGACAAGGACACAGGTGAGGATGGCTCCAGGTAAATTCCACCTCRAGGCTGTTGTGGGTGTGCTCAGCTCCCTGCCAGCGCTGCTCCACAGTGACAAAAACCTGCAGAACCAGGAGTGATGCCAGCGCTGGGATCAGYACTTCCATCAGGTGTTTTCCAAAAAAGGGGCAGAAGAGCAGGAGCTCTGGGATCTTGAGTTTAGTGCCCAGGTTCCTGCTCTGCTGGTGAGGTGTGGTTTGATGCCTGCTCAGAAGGTTGTGGTGGCCACAGGTGCCAGCTGAACCCCTGCTTTTTAAATTGTCAGACTTTATTGCAGCAGAGCTTGGGAAATTCCAGGCTAAACTTCTGTTCCCCCTTTCTGCTGGAGCAGGTTAGGAAACTTACAGGTGTCCTGTGAGAACTCCTAGCAGAGCAATTTAACTAAAATAAGCAGCGAGGTAACTAAAGCTGCTTCTGCTGTCCCTTGGTGGGCATTTCTCATGCTGGAGGCTGCTCTCAGCTTCCCTGGGAGTGCAGGTGAGCTGTCTGTGACCCTGCTGTGCCCTGGCAGGTGAGCTGGTGGCTCTGAAGAAGGTGCGCCTGGACAATGAGAAGGAAGGATTCCCCATCACGGCCATCCGCGAGATCAAGATCCTGCGGCAGCTCATCCACCGCAGCGTCGTCAACATGAAGGAGATCGTCACGGACAAACAAGATGCACTGGATTTCAAGAAGGACAAAGGTACTGCTGCCTGGGAGGGGTGGTGTCCATTCAGTGTGGGGGTTTTTTATTTTATCTTCTTTTCTTCCTGTTGGAGCCAGGGTTAATACACGGGAGATGCAGTTTTTGTGTTTGGACTCTGTTTATTAATTCTTTACTATAGCACAGTCTCACCAGTTGTGAGCTCTACCTAACAAGGTAGAAAATGGATCCTTCTGACTCTTTCCAAGGTCTTCTTAAGCATAAACTGTCCAATAATGAGATGACACCTGTATTATTTTTACTTTTAACCCAATAATTGACCACCCAAGGTCTGCAATGCAGACATTTTTCACCCAATTAGAAAAAAAACACCCAAAACCACGAATAAGAAGGACTTAGCTAAGGCCCCAAATAATCCTTCATCTTGCTCCATATTATATACTAACTTCTTAAATTTATATTACTGTAAATTAAAATTACATTACTATTACTTACATATTGCTATATACTAAAATCTTAAAATCTAAATTTCCAGGGTTTGAACAATGCAGCCCCTTGGTTTAGTGTAAAACTGGGCTCATGGGTAGATTTGCTTCTTTGTGTTCCTCCTATGCTTCCAGTGAGGTTGGGTCTGGCCCTGGCCTCACCTCCAAGGACAGAATCCAGTTGGAGTGAGTTGATCAAGGGATGGTTGCATTCCTGCAGAGTCACAGGAGGGCAGTCTTAAAAAAAAAAAAGCCTTTACAGGGTCATTTTTAACACTGATTAGTGGCAACAAACTTAGTAATAGTGTGAAAAGTTCTCTGTTCTCAGTCACTGTGGAAAAAGAGAGTTCTAGCACCCCCCTGGCTCTGGTTTGGGACCTCCTCTTCCAGGAGAGAGAAGGGAGCAACCCAAACACGAGTTCAAACCATGCATGGCAGTGATCCTTCAACAAACTCTCTTGTAAAAAATAACCAAGGCATGASGTAAACATGGCCAGAACTTCTGAGGAAATTATTTTGAGTGTTGCTTAATTTTAGATGTCAGTTTGGTGGGGCTACTTTGATGTTTTGGGGCTTTTTTACCCCTTGAGGGAAAAGGACACCCAGTAAATCCAAAACAGCACAAGACTGTTAAAAAAAAAAACAAAAAAAAAAACCAAAAAAACAACTCCAGCAGCATTATGCACAATAAAGACTCTTTCAACAATTGAATCTCCTTTCATTTCTTCTCTTTTTTGTGTTTCTCCTTTTGTTTTCAACCATTTCTCTGTTGATTATCCCAGGTGCCTTTTACCTTGTGTTTGAGTACATGGACCATGACCTAATGGGGCTGCTAGAATCCGGCTTGGTGCATTTCTCAGAGGACCATATCAAGTCTTTCATGAAACAGTTAATGGAGGGTCTGGATTACTGTCACAAAAAGAATTTCCTTCATCGAGACATCAAGTGCTCCAACATCTTACTGAACAACAGGTAACACTTGGAGACCTCTCCAAGTTCTTTTCCCTGGGTTTAGCTGTGAGCACTCAGTGCTATCCTCACCTTGGCTGTGCTCAGGAGCTGTGACAATAATTTTGTCCATAATTACAACCAAATGCCTGAATATCCACCAAAAAAATTATCTGAGGCATTGGACTGTCGGGAAAGGTTTGTGATACAGATGACACTGAATTATTTGTGCTTTTTTTWAAAAAAAAWTTGTATTTCTTTGAAGCATTCTATCAGAAGTGGAGAGTTAAGCCTGGCATATCCAGCAGTAATTCCTGCAAGTGTGGCTTTGTGAGGCTTTTCTGCTGCAGCAGGGGTTTTCTTGCCCTTTTAACTGGGGTTTAAGTAGGAGTTGGTTTTTGATGGGTCCCTTACAGCTCAGTACGTTCCATAATTCTGTGATTTAACTGTGATTTAAACCAGGGRCTGGTTTTTTTTGTCTTTCAGTGGGCAGATCAAACTTGCAGATTTTGGGCTCGCCCGACTCTACAGCTCAGAGGAGAGGTGAGGAAGGGGAAAGGGTTTATATGGGTGGGATGAGCTTTTTTCTTCCTAGTTATCCACATAATCCCTCACTTGGAAGTCCTGACAAATCGTTTTCAGTGGTATCATCCAGCTCCAGCTGTTGGACAAATACACTCCTGGCTGGTGTTAATAACTTTYTGTTAAAAGAGCAGCCCAGAAGGAGCCAAAACTACTTCTCTGCTTGCCTTTGACCTGTTCTGGAGCAGGTTTTGCTCCAAGATCAGTCACCATTCAGTGATGGCAGCCTGCTGAGGGTCAGGAATTTTCAGTCTTGGGTACCTACCACAAGTCCTGATTCCTGTAAAATCCCTGGTGCCCCCTCAGCTGTCCTTAACTCAGCCTGGTGCTCTGGAAGTGCAGACACTTGAAAACCCCCCATGCTGCCACTGACAGGTATAAGTGCAGCTGGGAAGTAAAAGCAGTTTTTCAGGGTTTTGTGGTTCTTGGGATGAGTTTTTATTTGGKGTTTTTTTTGCCTTTGCAGCCGTCCCTACACCAACAAAGTGATCACGTTGTGGTACCGACCCCCAGAGCTGCTGCTGGGGGAGGAACGTTACACCCCTGCCATCGACGTGTGGAGCTGTGGGTGAGTCCTGCTCTGCTCCCCTGCCTCTGCACCAGCTCCTGGGCATTCCCAGGGGAGCTGCTCCTTCATTTGAGCCAATTCCCACAGCTGGATCTGTCCCAGCCACGCAGAGTTGTYAGGATGAGGCAGGAATGCTTCACAGTGCTTTGCTGTGAGGGGTAGGGGTCTGTCCCTTCATTAAAACCACTTAGTGAAAACTCCTAGAATGAGGTTTTTTCCTTGGTTTTGATATGAGTAAGGGTAAAGAATAGAATTTCCACTATTTAGAATGCAGACCAACCTGATATTGATGTACCCTTGAGATCAAGAGGGATGACACAGCCATGGAGAGGGGGACACATTTGCCCTGTGCTGCTCACTCCTTCAGTGTGTTTTTTAGAAAATTTTTCTCTAGACTCTTTAAGTTGCTGTTTGCCACTGATTTTTTTTTTCCCAGCTAAAACATTATTAAGTAGAGATTTCAGGTTTCAGGAAGTTTCAGTAGTACAGGAAGCCTGGGGAACAGGAGTCTGGGCAGTTCAGCCACAGAGATGGAACATTTTTCCAAGTGATTCCTAAGCAGAGACTGGAGGATTCAGCAGTGGAACTGAGGCTGGATTCCCTTGAGTGTTTGAATTCCCACTGGGATGTTCCCAGCTAAACTTCAGCAGAGTTTATAACACAAAGAGAGGTTGGGGAGAMCTGTAATTAATCATAATTACTCACTGTGAGGCCCAGTTGCTGCTCAGTTCCTGTTCCACATGCGTGGGGTTATTCCCATTCCAGCCAGGTGCCTGCATCCCCCAGCTACTGATTTCTGGTGCCTTAAGGAGAGATGTTGAGGACTGCAGGAATCAGAAGTTCTCCCTCCCTCCCCTCTTTCCCTCCCAGCCACAGGCAGCTGGGGATGGCTTGGGCCAGCARAGGGAAGTTGAAAATCCAAACAAAAGCTGAACCTGGAGGAAACGAGAGCTGTGGCTCTTTCTCTCATCACGTTGACACCTCCTCCTTTCCCTGCAAAGAGTTAACGTGTCAGGGGCTTCCTGCACGAAGCAGCCACTTGCAGGAGGTGATTCCCAGGAGCCCAGGGCTGGGGACTCYGTACACACAGGTCACTTTGTCACTACAAGCCCTGATGCAAATCACCCTCCTCAGGCAAAGCACAAACGCTGCCGTGTTCAGACGCTCGTCCCCAGGGTTTGGTGTCGTGACCTCTTGCTTTTCCTCCTTCCAGCTGTATCCTCGGGGAACTGTTTACAAAGAAGCCTATTTTTCAAGCCAATCTGGAACTGGCTCAGCTTGAATTAATCAGGTAAAGCTTTGCACATGCATGTCTGTGAGGGGAGGGTGCTGCAGGAGCTGCTCTCGTGCACACAGGCAGCGAGTTAGGAGAGCCCTTGTTCTCTAACCTGCCTGGAAAACAGGGCCAGGAATGCCTGGGAGTGCAGATGGGAATAGTCAGGTGTCCACATCTACACCAGCTGTGTGGTTGCTGCTTTATGTGCCCTCAGTAAACCTTGCTGTTTGCTGAGTCCAAAAATCACGAACCCGAATTACTTCTCACACTGAAAGTTTTAATCCTGGAATGGTTTGGGATTGAAGGGACCTTAAAGCCCATCCAGTGCCACCCCTGACGTGGGCAGGGACATTCTCCACTGTCCCAGGGTGCTCCAAGCCCCATCCAACCTGGCCTTGGACACTTCCAGGGGTGTAAAGTCCACAGCCACTCTGGGCACCCTGTGCCAGGACCTCACCACCCTTATTGTAAAAACACTAAAATTTAATGAGTTTGGCAAGTTTAAAATAAGAAACATTAAGACTTTAAAATTCAGTAGTAAGAAAAATAAAATCTCATTGTTTTGAATGGTTTATAAACTCAAGCTCAACATTTCCCTCTTCCTGATACCTCCTTTTTTTAACACCTCATCTGAGCTGTGCCCAACCCTGGCTCATTCCTGCGACGGGTTGCTTAGGAAAGGTGGTTTTCCTTGGGGTTGGTGGCTCTGTGCTCCTCCTGGCTGGATCCCACCTGGCTGACTGTGTTTCTCTGCTCCCCAGCCGGCTCTGTGGGAGCCCCTGCCCAGCCGTGTGGCCAGATGTCATCAAGCTGCCCTACTTCAACACTATGAAGCCCAAGAAGCAATACCGGCGGCGCCTGCGCGAGGAGTTCTCCTTGTGAGTGGGGCTGGGCTCCCTGTCCCCTCTCCAGACACCTCTTCTGCCTCCAGACAGGTTCCCTGGGGCTGGGGGCTGCGCTGGGAGCTCTCCTGGAAGTTTGTGGCATCTTCAGGGGGATGTTCTCTAGGGCAGGGTCTGGTTGTGGGATAATCTCGGAGTTACGGCGGAGGTGGTTTTCATAAATGGCAAAACTCGGAGTGGGAAATATCATGGGATAGCCTCAGCTGGAAGGGACCCACAAGGGATCCTTCAGTGCCGCTCCTGCTCAAAGTTAAAAAACCTGCTCAAAAAATCCAATTCCTGGGAATTAAGTGGAAAAATAGACAGCGTCAGATTCCCACTAATATCATCAACAAAATCACAGCAATTTCTCCACCAACCAACAAAAAAACCCCACAAGCTTTCCTAAGCGCCATAAATTTTTAAAAAAATACATATCCCTAAGTATAGTCAAATTGTGAGCCCTCTCTACCTATTCACCCACAAGAAAAACACTTTCCACTGAAGCCCTAAACAGCAACACACCTTTGCCCAAATCAAGCAGGAGATCGCTCGTGCAGTAGCCCTTAGCCCAGCCCTTAGCCCCAAAAATCCTATTCTGTCCCTGAGAGCGTTGTCCAAACCCTCCTGGAGCTCTGGCAGCCTTGGGGTCATGCCCATTCTCTGGGGAGCTGTTTCAGTGCCTGAGCATCCTCTGGGGGGAAAAACCTTTCCCAAAATCCAACCTAAACCTCCCAGGCTCAGCTCCAGCCACTCCCCACACCTGCTGCCTGCCCTGCTGGTGCCTTTGAGCTGCTGCATCACGAGCAATGAACTCTGGCTGTGTGGATTCCCCATGGGCCTGAGGTGTCCCTCTGGCACTGAGCTTTTCCAYGAACTCATCCATGTTTCCCACTGTCCCCACAGCATTCCCTCGTCTGCCCTGGACCTGCTGGACCACATGCTGACGCTGGACCCTGGCAAACGCTGCACAGCAGAGCAGGCCCTGCACAGTGACTTCCTGAAGGAYGTTGACCTCAGCAAAATGGCACCTCCTGAGTAAGTCCCAGCTGCCATCCCCCCCTCTGTGAGCTTTGGGAAGGAGATGAGGTGGTTTTTTCAGTCAAAATTGTGATTTCTGGGTTCTTTGCTCTACTCTGCCCTTGTATTTGGTCATGTGGTTGAGCAAATGGCTTTTCCTGTGCTGTTGGTTTTCTGCCTGATAGCAGGCTGGGTTTATAAAGCCCAGTTTAATGTTTGTAAGATGCTCTAAAGCTTTGCTGGGAGATGTGCAGGTGTAGCACATCCTTGTCTCTGCCCTGGAGAAGTACTCGGGCCTCATTAAGGCTGTGTGTTAATTGACTGCCAGRGTTGAGCAGTGTCACTCAATTTTCTCCCACTCCAATCAAGCAGATGATAAAACTATGACTAGTTTGTGTGAAAATGCAGCCAYAGCTTTTGAGATCCCTGTTTCCTTCAGTGTTTCTCCAGGAAGGGCCTTTCCTAACACCCCCAGAGCTTGCAGTCACTGGWTTTGTGTTTCCTGCAGTGAGATCCCAGCACATTCAGGGATGAGATCCCCGTGCAAAGTAAATGATTTTTACATTGCCTTTCCTGGCTCTAGGACCTGGCCCTTCCTGTGRTGGTCTGGCTGCAGTCAGGGATTGTGGGATCCCAGGATGGTTTGGTTGGAAGGGACCTTAAAACTCATCCAGTCCCACCCCTGCCAAGAGCAGGGACATCTTTTATTATCCCAGGCAGCCCCAACCTGCCCTTGGACACTTCCCAGCTTCTCTGGGAAATCCATTCCAACCCTTCAGCACCCTCACAGGGAGGAATTTCTTCCCAATATCCCTTCCTGAGTCCATTTCTCCATCTGTAAAAGAGGAGCAGCATTACATGGATCTACAAAGCTGCATCATGGAATGATTTGGTTGGGAAGGGACCTTAAATCCCAACCAGGTACCACAGCCAGGGCCACCTTCCACCATCCCAGGTGGCTCCAAACCCCATCCAACCTGGCCTTGGACACTTCCAGGGATCCACAGCTTCTCTGGGCAGCACCATCAGTAGGTT
>QVAJ01000751.1:6470-79440 GCA_003546035.1 Mixornis gularis | reverse complement strand
TCTGATTGGTCTTTAACAAGAGTCACTCCAGACCTATCGTTTCCCAAGGGCGTCGAGTGATTGGTCTGTCATGTCCACCAGTCAGGGTTCAGGGTGATGTGGCCTGTGTGAACCAGATCTTTTCCCTCTTTCCTTGTTACATGGCACTTTACACCCGTGCAGTCTGGCAGCAACTTCTAACCTTTGCATCAATCAAACTCCTCTAGGACAGGTACAACTAGAAACAAACTATCACAGGAACCCCTCTTGGAAGGTTTTATAACAATTCCCCCTGCTATAACTTTGAAACAGATACGAGTAACAACAAGCAACTTCAGGAACCCCTCYTGAAACATTTTATACAAGATGACAGGGCTTCCCTTGGTGCTGAGCTCTGTGGGGCTTGTGGGACTGCTCTTGGCACCTAAGTGACACCCCTGGGTGCCTAGTGGCAAATGACCTGGCGCTGGCTTGGCTCTTCTCCATGGCATGATCGCCGTTCCTGCAGTGCCACTGCGAGAGGACCTGGATTACAAGCAGACATGTCGCAGGGGTGATGAGCAGGTGTGGGGGCTGATTTCCAGAGGGCAGCTCCCACAGCCCACAGAGCAGAGTGTTCTGCACGTCCAAGGAGTTCATTTGTGCGGTGCCAAAGCCCTGCCCAGTGTGTGGGATGAGCAGAATCTTCCTTGACTCCCCAGTGAACACAAGCAGGCCCAGCAGCGGTGCCTCTTGCTTGCTCCCTGCCCCGCCACAGCTGCCAGGGACTTTCAGAGCMCCTGTGARATGGCCAGCATGGCCTGAGGGTGCAAGGGGAACACAAGCTGAGAATCATCTCTGTAGCCACCGTGGTCGGCAGTGGCTGCTGCACCAGGGAGACCATGGACAGGAGCACTGCAGAGTGAGAACTGKGTGCCTTTGTTCAAGAAGGCTTTTATACCAGTCCCTACTGCCAGCCAGTCACAAATTCACAACTAGTGCAACTCACCAGTCCTGCATCTAAAAGTTGTTCTGATTTACAAAAAGCGTTTACCACATACATATTATTTTGAATAATGACTTCTTACTACTTACAATAACTGATAATGAATTCAATTAATCTCATAGCACTGAATCAAGACTGTTTTTGCACTGACACTATATTAGGTGTTAATTTTTCATATTAGCCAGCAGCTCTTTGGAATCTTCAATCTGAAGATGAAGTAAAGGGTGTTTGAGGTAACACCAAATGTCAGCTCTCACCCACCATCAGGTATGAGTTACCAGGGAGAAAGTTCTAATTATGCAAGGCATTTTGTGAGCACTAACTTTTTCACTTCATTTTAAACTATCACACTGGGGGGTTTTTTGCTTCCATTAACAGCACTGATTTATTGAGGGATTTTTTCCTTTCATTGTGTAAGAACAAGTCCCATGATCATTTTCAGTGTGAGATCAGTAGGGAGAAGTGACAGTAGTAAGTGTAGTGTCATCAATACCTATCAAAACCTATGCAGCTGTTTCTATATGCCACCACACAGAAGAGCAAATGGCCTTTTTTATCCAGCTTAAAGTTGAACCAGACTGCACATCTAAATATATTTTGCTTTTATTTCCTCAGGCTGCCAGCTTCAAAGGGTAAACCGAGACAAACAAAAAGGGACAAGCACTAGTAGTAGCCTGTTGCATTACGAAATACATACCTCACACACAAGACCTTGTAAAAGGAATGTCATCAATGCAAGAGATTATCAGCTAAATAGCATTGAAATTGCTAATTTTGCAGACATGGTTTTAATGAGGCTAGGAAAAAATCCTTTGCTACTGGTGTAGTTGAAAACTATGAGCTGAGAAACAATTACTTAAACTGAAACGAGATTTGTTACATAAATCCAAATAAAACCATTGCTCAAGGGTTTCCATTTCTTTGCCCTCTGCTAGTTCTCTTACATCAGTCTTCTTAGGGAGCTCTTATAATAAAACAATCATAATGTCAGGGAAATTATCAAATCTAAGGCCTTGGAAAATGTCCTTCTTTCTTAGATACCACTGATTTTAATATTAAGTCTTGCGTTTGCTCATGAACAATAATCCATTTGCTGAATGAGACCTTGCCTTGTCTTTTCAAATTCCAGAGAATTTTTGCTAATTATAGCATTCCCAGTGCAGAGATATGTGTTTGCACTCTCCAGGCTAGAAGTTCAGCCTGGAAGAGGAGGAAACAGGAAAAGAGAAGGGGGGCAGAGGGGCTGTGTGAAAGAAAGAAAAAGATGAAAAATCGTCACAGTGTAGGGCCAAGCCAGCACTCCAGCAGAAGGCTCTGTGAGAAACACTTCTCCACAGTTTGAATGATGCACCCTGATGATAAAATAAAGCTCCTGGAGCCACACAAATTCCAAAAGCTTATGGTGACTGCCTTTGATCCAGACATCTGATAAAATTTTTTGCAAATAATTGAACAATTTCACTTCTACGACTTATCTGCTTGGTGGATAAGGAATTGGCTGGATGCTCACACACAAGGAGTCGTGGTCAGCCAAGCAGAGATCAGTTGAAAGTGGTGTTCCTCAGGGGGGGATATTTGAACTGTCACTGTTTAGCATCTCTGTTTTCCATGTGGACAGGGATGGAGGGCACCCTCAGCAAGTTTGCCAATACCCTGCTCTGTGTGCAGTCTCTGGAGGGCAGGGAGGCCATCCAGAGGGACACTGACAGCCTGGAGAGGCTCGGGAGAACCTCAGGGAGTTCAGCAGGGCCAAGAGCAAGGTCCTGCACCTGGGCTGGGGCAATGGCCAGCACAAACACAGGCTGGGCTGAGAATGGACTGAGAACAGCCCTGAGGAGAAGGAATTGGGGTGGTTGGTTGACAGGAAGCTCAACAGGACCTGGCAATGTGCACCCACAGCCCAGAAAGCCAAACGTGCCCTGGGCTGCATCCAGAGCACCGTGGGCAGCAGGGCAAGGGAGGGGATCCTGCCCCTCTGCTCTGCTCTGGTGAGATCCCACCTGGAGCTCTGCATCCAGCTCTGGGGCACCCAACAAAAACAGAATGTGAATCTGTGGGAGCAAGGCCACAATGATCAGGGAGCTGGAACACCTCTCCTAGGGAGACAGGCTGAGAAAAATGGGCTTGTCTAGCCTGAAGAAAACTCCAGGGAGATCTCATTGTGGCCTTCCAGTACCTAAAGGGGGCCTGAAAGCAGCTTTTTACAAGGGCATGCAGTGATAGGACAAGGGGGAAGAGCTTTAAATAAAAGAAGGTAGATTTAGGTTAGATATTAGGGAGAAATTCTTCATGTGAACGTGAGAAGACACTGGAAGACAGCTCAGAGCAGCTGTGGCAAACCCATCCCTGGAAATGTTCAAGGCCAGGTTGGATGGGGCTCTGAGCAGCCTGTTTTAGTGAAAGGTACCCCTGCCCAAGGCAGAGACTTTGGAACAAGATGATGCTTAAGGTCACTTTCAATCTAGGCTATTTTATGATTCTATGAAATGCAACCTGAACCATTCCTTGTTTTCTTGAATATTATGATCAGAGAAGTGTTACCCCTTTTTACAGTATAAGATGAAAAAATATTAAATATTCTTGTCAATAGAAGTAACGTCTTAAAAGGTTGGTGTCGGCGATCTTTAGGCTGTTTTGTGATCTTTTAAGAAATCTTGTGAGAAAATGGGGAAATTATTGAACACTCATCTAAAGAGAAGGTCTACAGGGCAGAAGTTCCTCCTGCCTGCTTTGACAGGGGACTAGAATGCCAGGGCAATTTAAAAAAAACCCAGGACAGCAGAAGAGGATGTGTACAACCATTTTCCCTGGTAGAATACTGCTGGAGAAAAAAGATCAGCAACAGCGCTTTGAACTTTGATGAGGCTCAGACAAGGCAATTTCTATATATTGCTCTGTGTGTTAGGAAAGAGGCACTGAAAGTTGGTTCCAGGCAATACTGAACTAGAAAGTGAACCTAAAGAGAATAAAAAACAATTATCCACCTCCTACTGTTACCTCACACATGTAAAGACACCTGGCCTAGCCCTCCAACTCCTTCTAAGCTCAGAGAGTTTTGCACAAGCAGCATAAATATGTCATCCTTTTTTGTGATGACAAATTGGTGTTTAGCCAACTATCACTACCTAGCAGGCTTTTGCAGCAATCTTTTCAGAATTTCACCTTAATTTCAAGTGATTTCTCCCATTTATTGCATTCCTTTTGAGCTGCAAGTTAAGAAATTAATAAAAAGAACATATTATACCTAGGACAGACCTCTGACCTCATGTATGCAATTTTATTAGAATAACTAGAATAGTACTGGCTAGGATAGTTGGAATAATTCAATAATTAGAATTCAGTAGATGGAATGATTCACTAAATAGTTTAATAGTTAGAAGAACAATTCAATAATTCCACAGTGAGGATAATTAGAAAATTAAGGTAAATTTTACTTTCAGTTCATGCAGCTATGCATGGTCAGGTCTGGGAGTGCACATTATTTTGAAGCTCTTGATGTGATTGAGCAAAGCAAGAGCCTCAAACAGGAAAAGCAGCTGCTAAAACTCCTGCAGATCAATGGCATTTGTTCAAGGGATCCACTGCACTGATGGGGCCCTGCACTTTGATTTTCTGACACATGGCAGGTCCTCGCTGCATTGAAGAGAAAAAAAGGCAAAACACCAACAATAAAAACAAAAGAGAAAGGTAGAGAAAAAAGTAAAAGTACTCTTTTTGGATATAATTTATATTGATACTTCTAGCCATAGTTAGAAAAAATAAATAGAATGGCACTAGCCCTAGGGAAAAGAAGAATTTTGTATATTAAAAAGTAAATTAATGATGCTACAACACCACAGGTGTTGCAGTAGTTGTATCTCTTAGAAAAATAATTTTCATGTCCTGCACATTTCTGCTGTTACAAATGCACCTTATTTATAATGTTCTATGGATTTTAATTGCATCCCTCTAGCTCAGTGCTTTTCCTGGACTTAAAAATGATTTTTCTGTATCTTTCCTCAAGTGCAACACAAGCCTAAAGCAAATGTACTGTTTCTATGGGCTCCTTCAGCATGTGCAAGCATAACACAGTAACTTCAACAGAAGCAAAAATCTTTTTGTCAAGTTCTGTGGGTGCCTTTACCACAACCTCCTCAACGGTCTGAAGGAAGCAGTGCACCCATTCCACGGCCAAAGCTGAGTCTGACATTCCACTGTCTTTGCCCAAAAGTAATTTCCTGCTTTGTTTCATCCAAGTTGATTTTTGAGGGGCCAATTATCAATGTGGCGCTTCGAAAGAATAAAAATTATCTGCTACACGTATAGCTGTTTTCTCCTTTTCTCCATTGTTTTTCTCTATTCTGATAAGAAAACTAATTAAAATAGCTGATTCCTTCAAAAAGAAGAGCTGGAAAGTTTTAAATACAATGAACTCCGCTAATTGCAAGCCGTGAAGTCAAAATCATCTTTGAAATGTGTTAAGAGAGCAAAATGGTTGATTTTTAGTTCTTAAACAAACATAAAGCAGCCAGAGATGCAAGATGGTAAATCTGAATAGAACATCAGCATGGCCCTGATCCTATGCAATATTGTGCACTGAGCTAAAGAAAAACATGCCTTTCTTGAGAAGGCAACATTTTCTGCTGTTTCATGTATAGCAACATAGTTAAAGAGCAATGTGCCAAGCAAAGATGGCATAATACAGAGTTTTTAGAACATAAAACCCAAGAAAAACAAAAGTTTAGACACACAGTTCAATGCTCTGTGCCACACTTAAAGAATTCTTTATATATTGTGCAGAATAAATATTAAAATGCTGCTTAAGAAAAAAAAAGTTACTGAAAGGAAAATTTTCTTCTCACTCTCCAAAAATGTCAGGCAACTTGTTGTGGCCTGTGCACAGTCTGTAACACACAATCACTAATGACTGGTGAATGGTTCCATATTCTCACTAATTTTTTGCCAAGTATCAAAGAAATTACTGAACTGAAAAGAAAGAGATTAAACTAAAAATTAACTTCATCCATCACTCTTTATGAGCCATGAAAAAAAGTCTTCAGAGGGAATAAATCTTTGCAGGAGAGACTACTGCTGTTGAGGACTTTCTGTGCTTGAAAAGCGTGAATACCTTAAAGCTTGTCAGCTGTTCTGTTGACATTTTGCTCTTTTGATTAAATTTCCTGTGCTGTTGTGTATAATATGAAATGGTGGCGAGTTGCTGTTGCATTTCAAAAATACCTTTGCTGTATAAACACTTTAGCAGTCTATTTAAATTCTTAGATATATTATTACTGGCCTGGAGCTCTTCAGAGAAGCAGTAATAGGCTTGAGAAACATGTTTATTAGCACTGCAAACATACAGCAGTAATTAGCAATTACAGCACTCTCCTCAGGCTCAAAATGTTCTAGGAGTCTCAAGGAAGATCTGGGGTTTTTTTCAAAGCACAAAGAGGAGTTCAATCTTTCTCTTATTTGTAAATGACACGACACACGAGATTAGAGTTAAATAAACGGGGGTGTCTTACAAACATGGACTAAAGGGATTTGCCAAGGCCACAGCTGAAATCACCAGGACAGTCGGATCTGTTTTTAATTCAGTTTTCAGGTCCAGTGTCAAGAGTGATTTTAAAGAACAAATAAATAAATAAATAAACAAACATACATTATTTTTTGTTATCCTCTTGACCAGAGCCACTGTCAAGAGTGATTTTAAAGAATAAATAAATAAATAAAGGTTTTTTTAATCCTCTTGACCAGAAATCTCTATGCATGCAGTTAAGCTAAGCATTCTTCTTGGGTTGGGTGATCCGTAAAGCTGACAGTCACAGCAGATATTCTGAATCTTTACCTGCACGCAGAAACTTTATTCTCGGTGAAAAGCCACAGAGTTTTGAACAACGGTGATTCTTGACAGAAAAGGCATCCTAAGGATTTATTTCCGTGGCTGTCAAAGCAGACAGAGCAGTTTCCTAAGAAAAACACAGCTAATCCTCCTTTCAGAAGAGCAATTCACACCTCATCCCCCTCACTTTGTCGGAGCTTCATTGGGATGTGTTCAGCAGAGTGAAATGGGCTGAATTCACAACTTCAGTGACTGCAGAGCCTGGCCTGTCACATCCTGTGCATCTCCAACTCTCACTGAGGTCGGGACCGCCCAGATTCTTTCGAGTTGCTGAGCATCTAGTGAGAAGAAGACTTTCACAGAATATCACCAGCCACAGTTTCGGCAGGACTGATACTGTCTGTGTGACACCTCCATGGAAACACTAAAATTCAACTTTTCTCAACAGAAACATGAGAGGTAGAAGGCTTTGGACCCTTTTCAAACAAGAACTCCAACTTTTGTACACATTGTTAATTTCTTTTCCCTTGAACTCAAAGGAAAAGTTTACTCTGAAGACAAATATTGGTTTAATAAGGCTACAAGATTAAACTTAATGATTTATCTAAAAACAGGTGCAGGCTTTTTGCACTTACCATCAAAAGAGAAGTGAGGAGATGTTCTTTAGCAGCAGGTTGTTTTGCACAAAGTTGTAAAATTAACTTTAGCCAAAGAAATTTTCTAACAGCATTTGGCTACAAGTGTCTCAATATACAAAAGCAGATGAAGAACATCTACTTTTTTTTTTACAGCACTGCTCCTGGGTTGTTTAAACCCAAAATTAATGACAAAACAGGTGCCCTTCTGTGCCCCTGGCCTCTGCTCAGGGTTTCCCAGGCTAACATATCCCAGCAGCAGCCACAGGATAAGTCCTCAGACGTTTTAAGGTGCTCAGGACTGTGGTGACACAACATAAATGCTTGACAAAGCTGGTCTGGGATTTTGCATAAACCTCAAGGAAACCATGACTTTACTGGGATAACAAATCTGGTTTTGTCAGTCCTCAAAAGAAACTCTGCTCCTGAATTACATCTCCTGGCAGAAAAATGCCCCAAAGCAAAACTACTGCTCACTTCACATCCAGATGGAAGAAATATATGGTTGTGGACAAAGGGATGGCTGTTGTAAACTGATGTGTGAGAAAAGCATACTTGAAAATAAACTGTCTGAATAATCTGATTTTATTCAACATTTTCAACCCACATCCTAGAACTAGGTATCCCATATTGCAGCAGGGCTTGCAGGTGACTGAGATATGAGGGAAGTACTGTGCTAAAAAAATATATAAAAGATTGAAATATATATATATACCTTTTCCACAAACTACAGTAGTAAATTACAGATATTTACAACGATTTTTCCTCCCACCTTCTTTTAGCAGTCAAGTTTGAATGGGGATGACAGACACATCTGAACAAAACCTCAGGAACGACAGAATCAGCACTTGGTGACACTGTTCCTCCCTTCATGTACCAGGAGGCTTTGTGGTGATCCATTTCTGACATTTTCAGCAATAAAGAAGAAAGAAAAAAGATGCTGCCAGCAGCCCTTTGCAAACTTTCAATTGATGGCCGAGAATGATGAGGGGTGACCTCTAACTCTTGTGTCTGACAGGAGCTCTCCAGTCAGGAGGGGCGAGACTCACTCCTGTCAAGCACAAATGAGGAAGGATTGAAAAGGAAGAGGCTGCTCTGTGTCAGCTTTAGAGTCCTTTCTGCTGCTTTGTCACCTTTGGAGTCCTCTCTGCCTTTCTGTGGCTGCTGAAGAGCCTGGATTTACCAGCACTTCCAGCCAAGAAACATTATCTGGAGGAGACACTAAGCCCTGAGGCTGCACACTCACTCAGGTGTAATTCCCCTGCACAAACAGAGTAAAGGGTCCTCATGAGTTTAAGAGATGGAATGTGGTCTAGAGTAGAGAGCCAGGTCCACGCAGGAATTTTCTCTTCCTCCTGAGGTTTAACAGAGCAGCAGTCCAGCTGAGATGTTACAGGAAAGGGCAGTTGTGCATTCATCAGAATATCAGCAGTTAAGTGGTTTTGCTGTGTTTGGATTCAGTAAATTCTGCCACAACCTGCAGTGCAATAAGAGAAGCAGATGGACAGAATTCATTATGGAAGAACTTCACAAAAGTAATGGAATGAGATATGTGAGGTGCCATTTTTCCATCAAATGCTGAGAAATCTTTCAATTCCAGCATCTTGTTCCTTTGTCACCTTCTCAAAGGTGCTTCTAGTTTCACAGTAATACAAAAGAAATTTTCTTAGCAGTTTAATTTTTTTTAAAAAATCATTAAAAAATTTATACAACATAGTGTTTGAATCATTTTAAGTGTGTCCTGGTGGAGATGTCACTGACTATTGTTTTTTAATTAATATTTTTGCTTTTATGCTACATTCAACAAGCATCTTACTACCTAGCAGAGACAAAGAGAGAAGGAGTAAAGAATAGTGACAAAGAAATCAAAAAAAGAAATAGAAGGGAAAAAAAATCTGCTTTCCAGTATAAATTTATACTTTGTGTCACACTATTTAGCTCTCTATATAAACCCTATAAAAAAAAATTATGTCTTGTTCTTCATCAGTGAACAGCAGCGAGAAGGAAAAACTTCTTACCATCAGTTCAGCCAGACCAGAAGAAAATAAAAATGAGGACTGTGCTCTGTACAGGTGATTTTTGGTTCACAGAGAGAAAAATTAGGCATAAAACTACAGAGTATGTGCCTAGCTCCAACAATGCATCTGCCACATAAACTTGGCTTCAGCTGGAGCAGAATAAATTAAAGAACAGAATGTTTGGAAAGCATCATCTCAGAAAAAAAAATCTGATCATAATAGAGTATTGTAGCTGCCTGAAGGAAAATAGAAATAATTCATCTGAATAACTGACATTCTGGCAATAAAACACAAAGTTTCTCAAAATTATATGCTCTTTAGTTGATATTTGAGGTTTTTAAAGTATTTTCTGAAAATTATCCTTGCGTAACAAACATTTTATCCAGCCAGTTGATAGATATAAATTAATTACATTATTGATGTATTTATTGGTTAAGATTAAGATTGATTAATAAGAGTATAATTCCTCCTATTTATCAGTGTATTCACTTTTAATATATTTGTATTTTAATCTGGCCTTTTATTGTATTCAGTAGCAACATGGTTTATGAACTTAAAAACTGAATAAGCAAATTCTGTATGCTGCTGTTCCTTTAACACCAGCTCACTTGGTTCCACATCAGGCTTTGGTTTTAAATAAACATCTCTTGCTTTGGTTTTAAATAAACATCTCTTCAGCAAATCCAAGCAGCAGTAAATTATTTGTTTCACTAGACTTTTATGAGACAAAGATTTTCCAAGCCATTGTTATTAACACACATTCTAAACTGAAGCTCAGTTTTTAGGATAAGTGACAAGAAGAGACAGAGAAAATATGTGAACGATCAAAATATCATAATACTGAATCATAAATGAGTTGAAATTCTGAATAAAAAAACCCCAAAACCAAACAAGAAAACCCCAGAATTTTCTTCCAGAATGAGCCTGTGTGGGATGTTGATATTTGTGAGAATCAAGCCTAGAGCTGCTTTAATATTTGCATCCAAATTCTCATTAGACAGAGCAGAAATCCAATTTTGAACAACCGATCCTCCCCTGCTCAATTCCAGCAAAAAAAAATTAGAAGGCATGGAGAAACCTTTGAAAGAGCCCACTTCCATAAAACCCCTCAGGTATTTTTTTTCTAGGAAAAAAGTTCTGATAGTGAATTTCCTTTCCCATATCATCACCTGCTGTGCCTGTTCTTGTTTTAGAGAGGGCAGAGAGGGCGATTTCCTGGGAGCACAGGACTGTGCTGGAGCATTGCACAGCTGATGCAGGGGGACAGGGGGCCATAAATAGTATATAAAAATGGTAAATGGTGCATAAAGCAATTGTCAAGGATGGCATAAACCCAGTTTTGCTGTTGAAGTGGCATGTTGATGATGCTCGTGTGAGTGAGAGACAACATAAAACCAGCAGAGAAACAACAGGGTCGTGGCACTTGGGCAAATTTAAGCTCAAGTTCAGTCAAAACTCCCAAAACTAAACTAAAAATGAACTCTATTCTGCATAAAGACATTACTTTCTCCCTAGGCCTCAATCTATTAATTGCAGGCAGGGTAACACTTTCTTCCCCTTTCTTTTTTATTGACAATTTGCATTATAAAGCCTTGAAGCCAGTAAATGATTCTTATCATTCCAGTTGTTTTTTTTTTTTTTTCATGCATCAACTTATTTAAGATTTTGAGTCCAGCTAAAATATATCTTCACATGAAAGGGGCTTCTCCTCATCTCAGAGGATTCTGAATCAGATCCTCTGTCCTCAGAAAACCTCAAGCAACCTTGGGAAACAGTAGGGAGGGAAAGCAAGGTGAAGAACAAAAGGAAAACACCTCCTTCACTCAGATATATGTTTATAAGCAACAACCAACCAACCAAACACAAAGAAAAATAAGAAAAATTTCTGCAGACAAAGTTAATTCTGCTAAAGCACTTCTGCATTATGGAAAATGTATGTAGGAAACCCATTGAATGTATACAAGTAATTGACATTCTCATTATTTTTTTTTTTCTTTCAGGAGAAACAGCGATTACTCTTCACTGCTCCATGCAGTATTCTAACAATTGCTGCATTTCATCAACTTTTTTCAGAAATTTAATCAATAACATGGTGGGCTAAAAAAAAAACCCTCAGCAGAAATATTTTTAAAAGATAATCAGGTTGCTCGAGTTATGATCAATCACCTGCAAGTAGAAAAAAAAGCTCTTTTTCTTCTCCATAATGCAGCTGGGCAAGCTCCAGTCTAAGAACTAAAATTAACAATACAAGAACTCTGGCAGCACACATGGGAATGAATGAGGAGCAGATCACAGGATCATCAGAAAAGAATATCTGCTGCTCTTATTTTAGACTCAGGATGCACAACTCTCTCTCTCTCCTTAAGTGCTAGTGTTCTTTTTTGTCCCCTTCAAGTAAAATGCAGTTATTCCTCTTGGCACAAAGAAAGTAATTGAGATGACAATGAGCACAATTAAAAAGACTGCAAGATTCTGCTCCAGGTTCTCCCCATGCCTCTTAGAGTGGAAAAACCCTGGCAAAATTTGTTTTACATAGTTTGTGCCTGCAAATTGGGCCAATTCTTCTACCTCTGAAATGAATCTCAGCAGACAATAAAAGAGAAAGGGGCCTCAAAGATAATATGAGCCTCTTCACAGGAGTTGGTGGTGGGATGGCAACAGATCCCAGGCAGGAGTCAAAATGAGAGAGATTTGGAATGGCCATGAAGAAACATTTCAGCATTTTACCAGTAAAGCAGAAGGCCCTTCCAACCCCAATTATCCTGTGACCCCCTGGAATGGATCATGATCCTGCACCTGGTAATTTTGGGGCGTAGTTTCATTTGTGACCTCACATGTTTTTGACCTTACACCACCCAAACGTGGCATTCAAGAAACAATAATTGCTTTCTTTGGGGCCTTGGACTTAGATCCTTGCTTCAGCTACCAGTGTGTTGTACATTCCAATTTTTTTTTCTGTATTTGAGAGACAGGTGCAATAAGAAAGATTAAAATAGAAACTATAAATTGGAAACATCTAATCGCATTACAATAAGACCTAATTTTATCAAGACAAACCAGTTTGACGTATACCTGTTCTTTTATTGCAACTACAACTGCAACTCTAACTGCAACTCTAATTGTAGCTATAACTGCAAGTCCAGAATGGATCTGAAGAGCCACAAAGTAAATATACAGGACAGGAAGACCACAGCATGGCTAACTGTGAAAACTGTGGAAACTGTGGGTTTGGTACTGCATAGTGATCAAGGCAATAAAGAAGAAATTTGAATGAATTTAGAATTTTTTGTAATGAATCCAAATTGCTGAATAGCCTGGGTCTGAAAGTCTCTGTATCTACATTTAGCATGAAAGGCTAAATCTTGGTATTCTGTCATAACTTAGTCTTAGCCATCACTGGACAAAATCCAGCCCACCACATCTTACCACCAGGCCACATTTAATCTTTTAAATCTTTGCTTCATTTACTGCGCTTCCAACTTCAATTGTGTTATTGTCCCACAGATGACAGCTTTCTTCCCTACTCCTGATTTAAATCCAAGGCATGTTCCCAGCCCTGATTGATCTGCACAGCACCCCAGCAGACAGCAGCTTGGTGGAATACAGTACGTGCTTGTTTAATTACAGGCAATACCATAATGCATATGGACAAGAAGAGCTAATTTGACATTGAACCAACAACAGGAAAGGAGAAGCCTGTGCATAATATTCTCTTTTAAAGGCTGTGAATAACAGGGGTTTAATTACATCATGTCATATCCATGTGCACGTAGATGATCAACAAGGCTGCTCCAGGCAGCACTCCACCAGATACGTTAAAGATGTACTTTTGTCTCATGCAATAAAAACAGTAGGTTGTCAACTTCCTCATGGAATGACCCTGCCAAGAATGGTATTTTCTGGCTGGAGGTTGTCACAGGTATTTCCTGTCTAGACTGGAAAGGAAGGTAGAGGATTCCTAATGTCATTTCACCTCTCAAACAAGTTTTATTTAATATGTTCATTTTTTCACCCTAACAAAGTAATTTCTCTGTCTTTGCAACCAACATGTTCCTAATGCACTTCTTCTCTCTTTTCTTTGGTTCTTTGTTCTAACCTCATTTTCTTCTGCAGTTTTCATTATTTCTATTCTACTTCCACTCTCCTCATCCAAGCCCTACTGAAGTTTTCATTTCAGAGCATTCAGTACCCTAAAGTTATCAGTCCCTCCTGCTCAAATCAACCACCATCAATATATCCCTTATTTATTCCAGTTTCATGTTTCCTCCTCCCAGTCCATCAACACTTTTTGAATTCCCATCAAGTAAAGGAATTTTGCATCTGTAAAGCACAAAATTATCTCTTAACATAGACATGAGACAGCAACAGCATGGGATGAGACAGGGAATTGCACAAGGGATCAGCATTTTGAAATATTTTGTTTCTCATGAACATCTAGGTTTCATTCCCTATTTACCATAATTTAAAGTTAGTGTGGTTTTTTTAAATTAAAACCAGATTTACCCATGAAATTCACTGTATTATCTATGGTTCCTGTAAAGCATGATATATGGAAAAGCATGAAACATGCACCCAATAAAGCAGAACTTGGTCTTTAATTAATTCATGCTTACAAATTTCAAAGTTCTTTTACACATCGACCATCCAGATGGTCTTGTAAATAAGTAAGAGCTTGGGATGCCATTTTTAGAAACAAATTGTATTAAAGATGTGAAGTAAAAAGTGCACTGAGATGAGTGACATAATTTATTGACAATGCCGTGGAGAGAATCCTTTTTGATGCGAGGCACAAACTAACTTACATTATTTCCAACACACTCTTTAATATTCTGGAATTTGATGGGAATCTAGAGAAAGAGAATTTCATCCAGGACTGGCAAAACTATAAAATACATGGTATTAATGTATTTTTTTCCTAATTAAAATAAAGTATTTATATTATATCGCTTTTTAATATGGGAAATCTAATTTTTTTTTTTCTCATGCAGGCCACTGCTCAGGTGAGCTTCTCTTTCTGGAAGAGCCACCAGAAGAAAAGGCTTCTATTATTCCTTAAATAATTAAGAAGGTTAGTCACCTGATAAAACCATGCAAAGAACCACCAGCAAAGCAAATTATTAGAGAGTATTTTACATGGGAGAAAAGAAAAGAAAATACCTCAATTTACTCATGTCATAGCTCACATATCAAATGAAAGTTAAAACATTTTGGATGCTGATTCAAAGAGCTGCTTTCCAACAATCCACACATGTCACAAGGAGGGTAGAATTTTCCTGATCCTGTTTAAAAAAACGTTCAGTCAGGAAAGGACCTCAGCATACCTACAGAGTTATGTTTTTAGACCAAGCTTGCTAAATCACAAACTGTGAGGTTCAAAATAGCTGCTACATAAGCAATTTGTTTCAACAATGTGCAGATCTTCTTATTTTGGTGATAAAACATAAGGGAGTCCGTATTTCAAATCTTTGGATGTCTCTGCCTCCAGATTTCCTGCTTCTAATGGAGCTTAACTTTTGGTTGACTTGCAAAGGCGTTCATGACTTTAAGGGAGAGATTTAATCCACAGTGAAAATTGGCTGCTATGCCCTGGGCCTCATGGCAGTGCACCTGAACACGTGCTACCAACTCATCAACAGGATGGTGAACATTTGTCACGTATAATGTTTGATTTATTTTCTCTAGAAGGGGCTGATACTGAGCACCCATCAACAGCACTAAGGGGATACAGCCCATGAGAAAAAACACAAGAGAAATCATCCATTTTCTACATTTGTGCAATAGCAAGGGAGCTCTCAGACAGGAACACTCAGGTGACCTTGGGGAAACAGGTACAGGGAATGAGTTCATTGTTTTTGCTTTCTCATGTACAGAGTTCTGTGGGAGATTGGGTGCAGAAATCCCCAGCCCTTGGGAAAAGGGATCATCCCTTGGGCAAACACTTCTAGAGACCCTGACACAAGTGGATTGAATTCCCTCCTTGGCCTCATGCACATCATTCCAGGACACTGCACTGCCTAAAGGTGAGTGATTCGGAGAATATCTGACATCATCACCTCATGCCCTACATCTAACAATGTACATGGAAGGCAGTAATAAAAACAGAATAGTTATGTTTGCTGTGACAGAGCACAAGGATCAGAAGCATATTTATCAGCTTATTCTCTCTCTCTGTTTGTTTACTTTGGGTGGGGTTTTTTGTACACAAGGAATTACCCTGTGGAAGGAGAAGGGAATTGAGATATAGTACAGTCTCTGGGTAAAAGCCTTTCCAACAACTATTTATTCAAAGGTATAAAAATTTAGTTCTATTAGAGCCGTTTTCTAATAAGATGGGCTTTGTTTGTTCTAGAGTGTTAAAATCTTGCACAAAGGCTGTGGGAATAAACATTACCCTAATTCACAAGGCTGCATGCAAGAGTTTGCTTGTCTGGGATAGTTTCGATGGTTGTCTTTTGAGTTATTCTTTAAGACATTAAAAACATTCTTCCTAGATTTTTCCCTTCTGAAGTTAATGGATCATTTGGTTCATATAGTCATGCGTGTAAATATATATGGGTAACTCAAAGAGCCCAAAATCATTAATTTATAAAGAAAAGTGGATAACAGATATTCCCTCACTTTCTTTTTCCTTCAGCAGGGTTGATCATCAGACCAGAATAGTCCCAGTTGCTGGTGTCTTAATGCAAACGAAACAACTCTGCATTACATGTTGTTTTCAGCAAGGGTTCTGTGTTGTACAAGAGTCCTCTGTCAAATCAAAATCTCACTGACAATCTCCCTGCCCCTGTTCAAGGTGATGGACACGCTGTGTGACTCGTTACCAACATGTCTATTTCATTTTTATCCAGCACAACACTGACTGAACTTAAATAAGCAGCTGGCACCAGTGAAAAGCAAAACTCTGACATTTCTCTTGCTGAAATAGTGGAGAGCTGTATTGGTAATTACAGCTTTTGAAGCATGAAGAGCTGCTGTCGCTTCATACAGATTTTTATAGGGAAAAAAAACCCCAATCGGAGGCTTCTTTGAATTGAAAGCAAAAGATGAATTTTAAGCGTACACAATGATATTGGGAATTATGTAACAATCCAGACATCACCTTAAATGCTCAATTAAAGGAAAAGCAGTCAGACAAAATGAAAAAATAAATTAAAATCAAGATGCCTATTTATTCAGATGGAATGCATATACATCCATAGGAAATGGGTGGCCCATGGCACTGCAATCTTAGAAGAAACAGTGATTTTTCTTTATTTTTTAAGTTCAGAGCAAAGCAACAGTGGCAGGGCTGCAGTCACGCAGACACAGAGTTTATATAGGCATAAATTTACACTTCAGCTTCCTGATTTTTGTGTTCACCATGCAGACCTATTTCCAACCTTTTTTAAGCTAAGTCTGACATTTATAGAAGGTGTAAATAGAAACAAATCAATACTACCTTGGATGAGTATCCCTTTTCCTATTTCAGTACTCTTCTTTCTATCATTCATTTAGTGCATTACACTGCAAATGTTTCCAGAACAAAACATTCACTTTGTCTTCCGAGGAAACGGTAATTTAATTAGAGAGTATAAAGTTTCTAAAAATTGCCAAAAAAATAAGTTAGCAACTACCTTGGTAATGCCTTGTGAATGTGCTAAATAAGCATTTATTGTGGTAAGGATTACCAGTGCCTTGAAACCTGTTCCTTTAAAAATGTTTGTCTTTCAGTTCTTCAGGCAATCTATCTGCAAGTCAACAGGAAAACGCTTTCTCAAGACTGCCTTGTGCCCCACTTCTCTTTATTTTTACCCCTGAAGAAGGATTAAAGCAGAGCACCAAGCCCTTAGCATGATTTTTTTGTTGTTTTCCATTGGCCATTGAACTGTAAACCTGATTCTCTCTTTGATGTGTTTATGACATTTGCCTGCACACACAGATTTACCTGTGCCTACCTGCTTAATTTTCACACAGCATTTAAAGGACTGCAACAGAGGCTCCACATTAATAATCTTTGTAGTAAATGTGTGTGGCTGTAAAAACACATTTTATGTGTCCCACTGAAGGTATGACAACAGTTTCAGGAGACTAATATATGCACAGCTAGTTAGGGCTTTATTTCCACCTTTCCCTGTCCCAAACTAGATTAGCTGTTCAATTAAATCAAAACAAACAAACAAAAACACCCACCCCACAAACAACCCAGAGCTGCCTGGCAAGTGAACATGGCCTGGCACAGAAGCACGGTGACTGATCTAACCATGTCCATGTTTGGCATATAATGCTTTCAAAATAAAGCTTTTCTTATTCCAGATTGAACTCCAGGTACTATTTCCACACTGTTCAAGTTGTTTTAATTCTGTTAAATTGAAAGGAATAATTAAAAAAAAAAAGTATATGAAACTAGTTCTGGAATAATCTAAAAATAAATACAGAAATATCCAATACGTTTTTATATCTGTCAAGCCAAGCCAATTAAATTCTCCCTGTAGTGAACAGAGTTTTAAAAGTCTGAGTTCTCTCCTGGATTACACTGTGAGCTGCCTTCCCAGAATGATTCATCATGATCCTCATTATTTCCAGCTCCCAATTTCCCTGTGCTTGGCTGGGTTACCCCAGCAAATGACCACTCATTTGCAAACAGTGCAAGTTATGCATTGCCATAAACTGATTATTTGTGGCTTTCTCAAACTCTAATGGGCCTCCCAAATCGAACAATGCTTCCTAGAGCAGTAAAAATCTATTTCTAGCTCTATTTTCACTTTTACAAAGTCAGCTTGTTTTTCGGTTAGTTTTACTCATGCTTTGCACTTTGGATTCCACAATACTCTTCGGTATAAAATAAAATAAATGCATAATGATTGGAATGGAGGGCTGCATTACTGTAGCAGATTTTCTGAGAGAAAGAGGGCACAATCTGTATTTAGAATAAGATATTGAACTACCCAGCTGAGGCCTACCTGGCTGAGGCCTACCCGGCTGAGGCTCGGCCTTGAGGCCCTGAGGCCTTGAAGCCTGTTGCGCAGTTAAAATTACTTGTGGCGCAGCAGAAATTAGATGTTAAGGTATTAATGTGAGATAGTGGGTTTTCTAGAGGTCATCAAGTGCAATTGTTAGTGGTCACGCTTTAGCCACCTGAAGAATAAGTTAAACAGTGTGTGTTTGCATTTTTCTCTGTGCTGTCTGCCAATGAAAGTGTCACCATAATTGTAACCTATCTAGAACTGTATATAACCTCCATTTTAGGCAGAATAAACAGAGAACGTGTGATTAACCATATTGGTCGGATCTGCGTTGCTCTCAGCTCAACCTCTCATTATTTTGGGAGTTACCCTGTTTCACATTCCTACAGAGCACTGTCCCTTAGCCTTAAAACAAGAATGGCACATTTTCAGAGCTTGATGCCCCTTGAGCACTCCTGCAAAGATTTATAGTTTTGGTAAGGTTAGTCAATTGCTATTGCATCTTAATAAAGATGCACAATTATGTCCTTTTCTTTCCCTCAGCTTCAATACTCCTTTTTCCCTTCCATGTTTACAGAAAACTTTACACTTCTTGATAAGCAGACCATCACACATAGCCCAAGAAAGAGAAGTTTCATTAAGTCTCAGAGAAAATTGCAGGAAACTGGGAATAACAGCGATTTAAAAATAGTGACAACACATGCAATTCTCCTTTGTTATCTTTCAAGGAACATGCAAGAAGAAACAATTAGAAGAAAAAAATAATTTTCATCAAGGGTCTGTATAGATGTGCTGTATTGTGTGCCTGTTGCAAAGTCCTCCAAAACAGTGGAATACATAATCTCTCACTTTGTGTTAATAGCCTTAAAAATAATTTCATCAGAACTCCTCACTTTCAGACCTCAAAACACTAAAACTGCTGAACACGCTTCCCCTCACCCCCACTGCCTGCCCAACATTACTCCTTCAATATCCAAATAATGTGTGTATCTGAATATAAAATTGATTTTCTTCCACATCAAGGTGGGTGATTATATTTTACGAAGCATCAGGAGGTGCTGATTACCTCATGAGAGTGTTATACACACCAGAACTGCACACTCGTGCAGCTTGGGCTTTAATTTCTTAACACATCTCTGGTTTTGAACGAGGTGGCATTTAATAACATTCCCTGGAAAATGGCACTAACAAATGTTAATACATTTTTCCAATCCAAATGCCTGTTCACTTGAATATAACAGCAAGTGTTTCCTTCGGTGCAGTAACTGTGCACATGACTCTGGCATTGATGAATTAACAGTGTTTTTAACCGTTATTAACTTTTTCCAGTTTTGAATAAAAGCTTCCTTTTCCTGATGATAAAATTAGTTTATAATTTACAATATTTGCTTAGCGCAGTGCATGCAATTTCAGGCACTGATAAAGCTGCTGCTTTCTTTCCTGATGTATTTTCTTTGAAGTGCCTCAGCAGAACTGATTATCAGTGCAGAAAGCATCTGTGTGCAGTGCCAGAAAGCACATTGTCATGCCAGCTAATGTAAAATATTATTTGCAAATATTTCAATACAAACAGCATTAATAAGATTTTTCATTATAATTCAGATCAGGAGTAGGGTTTACGTTATATGTTTAAGAAAACTTATTTTAAATAAGGTTTTGGGAGAAAAAAAAAATGTCTTCTCATGACAAAGTACCCAGCCAGCTAAAGAGAAAAAACAAAACCAACCAAAAAACATAGGCCTAAAAATGTTACGAAATATATAAAGAAATCTACTTTATATTCTGTCATAAATTCCTTGGCAACTATCACATGTGATTTCATATCTCTGCAGCCTATTCACTCATTGAGGATGTTGTTAGTAGTTTCTATTGAATAAGTCAGGATGCCACAATTGCACTGTTCATCCAAAAGAAAAGCAAAGCAAACAACTTCTGCTGGTTAATCAATTAATTTAGTGTTAACTTCAGAAAAGGAAATGTCGAGCATGTGGAGATATTAAAACAAATATATATTTTAAATTATCTGACATAAGCTAGGGCAAAAAAAAATCAAACATCTCTGGCATGTGTTGAACAATGAGTAACACGAGGCAATGCTGGGTGCTCCAGCAAACATATGTTCCCTGATGATGAAATAATTATGTTGGTGTCTACACAACACATGCCTGAATGTCCTTTAACTGAAAAAGCAGAGCTTTAGGAAGAAGAGGATGTGGCAGCTGACAGCTCTGTGTGCTCCAGCTGAAGTTATTGGAGGAGTGGCTGCAGAGAGTCACCCAAACACATCGGCTCACGGAAGAAGACAAGGAGCAGGGCAATCCCTGGTGTGAAATCAAAGATCCACTGCACATTTTCACATGGTGCACTGATGGCAGCATAACTGGAGGCAATGCCAAAATCTGAAATCCTGAGAAAAGTCAGAATCTCGAGTGAGGCAGATATTGGTTTACAAACTCATCACCCCACTGCCTTTACAGACAACCAGGACACTGCACTCGACATGGAATTAAACTTTAACAACAGCTGGATGCTGCAACTACTGCCCAATGGGATGTGGTGCTGTACAGAAATCATTCAGTGTCTGCTCACAAAGACACCTCAGCCATGCCCCAGAAAACTGGGACCAGTTCAATAAAATATCAATTGTGTGTCACTGTTCACATTCCTGAAGGAAGTGCTCACACAGTTGGGTTTGAGGTTTTTTTCCTCCTCTTCCTCCTTTGCTTGGTTTTTCCTCCCTACCTGGAACCAAGAATTGACTGCCTAATAACACTTGAGGTCAGCAATAAACCGGTTTTAATTTATTTTAAGTAACTTTGAACTTGGAATAGTCAGCTTCAGGAACTTCCATGGTATCTGCAAAGGCTGGGAAAACAACCAATAAACTGAATATTAGGAAAAATTTCTTCCTCAAGAGGATTGTCAAGCACTGGAAGAGGCTGCCCAGGGAAGTGGTGGAATCACCATCACCTGGGGGTATTTAAAAGATGTGCAGGTGTGGCACTTGGGATATGGGTCAGTGCTGCACTTGACAGTGCTGGATTAAGGTTGGACCCAAAGATCTTAAAGGTCTTTCCCAACCTAAATTATACTGTGATTCTAGCAAATTAAAAGTGAAAAGCCTTTATTAGGCAAAATGAGTATGAACTGGCAAGAGAAGCTCAGCTTCTCCGTTTCAGAGTAGTAGTTACTGCACAGTACGATACACTAAATTATTCTAGTTGGCTCTGCCATCCTACACTGGAAAAATAACCTTTAGTCAGAAGGAGACATACAAGAACCGTAGCAATAATTATTGTGTACAGATTCCATCTGGAAAAAGAAATAGTTTCTGATAAATTTAATAAGCTACGGAAAAAGTAATTAGAAATTTCCATAAATAAGTGATCAACTTAAAACTCATTTGGATTCTAGCTGACAATAAGTTCATTTCTCTGGGTGAATTTTTTTTTATATGATTGAAAATATATTTCCATCAATTTCTCCATGCCACTGCCTTCCTCTGTTGTTTCTCTGTATTGCAGAGCAGTTAAGATTTCAACTGTTTTGTGTTTCCTGGACAACAGGAGTTTCATCTTATTTTTTAGGACTCTGCAAATTCAAGGGATACAAAATCCACCTGAAAGCAACWTGGAGAGAGGCTTAGGGCAAGGAATGAAAAAGCCAGAGTCTCATATAAGATGGCAGTTTTTCCTGCTGCG
The DNA here is from genome assembly GCA_003546035.1 of Mixornis gularis. Classification (NCBI taxonomy): domain Eukaryota; kingdom Metazoa; phylum Chordata; class Aves; order Passeriformes; family Timaliidae; genus Mixornis; species Mixornis gularis. The sequence continues at coordinate 57,359 of QVAJ01000751.1, read as the reverse complement.
GCATTGACAGTAACTTTCTGAACATTGAATAGTAATTTTTTTTAATATCTCCTCCTTATATTGATAGAGCATGTGCTGTACAAGACTCATTGGGACCAAGGTATAAAGTAAGAACATTTTTGAGATGCCAGAAATTAGCTGAGCCCTTAATTTCTCCTGTTGTTCTTTTGGTTTAATAACCTTGAAAGATATCTTCTAATTACAAAACCCAACAAGCCTGGTTTTATCCCTCTATAAATCTGTGCAACTTTGGGTTTATTTGTTCTCACACTTTGTGCCTGTAGGACACATCATTTGCTGTGGTCAGAAAAGATGTCAGAACCATGGAGAAATTCATGTTTCTTTCTTCTCTCCCAGAGAGAGACCAAAGTGGCTGGACAAAAGTGTCTTCCTTTGGTTTTATTCATTTAGCTTTCTTATTTAGCTCTTTTTTTTTCTTTATTTAGCTCTTTCTTCTTTAGCTCATCCAAAATAGGGAGAAGCTGCTTCACCCCAGTTTTCTGCAGGGGTTTGGAAGTAGAGTAGGAAGATGTAAGTTCTCTTTGAATGGGAAGAAATCAACACATCTTCCTCACAAAAGACATTATATTTTAACAGTGGTGATTACCTACCAGAAACCYTTACAATCTCTGAATTACTTAAACAATTGTAATTCTTTCTCCTGAGCTAAGGGCTCATCAACAAGCCAAGGACCAAGTGTGCCTATTATGCATTTTTATTTTCAGAGCACACATATCTTTTAAACAATATTGTTACAATAACACATTGTGTCTGCCCTGATAATAATTTTTTTTTTGGATAATCAAGAAATATTTGGCTACATAATTTGCAACAAATACTCGTTCATTACATGATTCATTTCACAACAGCACAACGTTTTTGAGCACAAATTTGAAGAAGCTGCACTTTAAGTGTTCTTCAGTGTGCTGCCAGGAGGTAAATAAAGGGTCACAGTACTTGAAAAGAAACCTCTCCCACACAGGGAAGAAACACGTATTGATTGCAAAGGTTTGAAGYATTCTTTAAAGACTGATGTCCTCCCTTCCAAGTCTGAAAAAACCTTTTTAGAGAGAAATCTAAAAGCAAAGCAAACAAAAAAAAATATTTTTTTTTTAAAAAATCCTAATATTTAACAATTCTTTTACAAAAGGAAAGCCTCACTCATACCAAATGGTCTTCAAAAACGTAACAAGGTCCAAGTCAGTATTGAAGAGTTAATCATGAGTGTGTGCACATGGAATTTCAGACGTTTACTATGTGTTTTGAGTACATTTACAGAACCTGTAGTGGTTACCCTAAATGGCTGCTAAAGTAATGAGAGCCAGAAATGGATGGTTTTGCCCTTTTTTGTTTTTGGTTGTTGCTGTTGTTGTTAAATAAAATAAACCACAAACAAATAGTATTAGAAGTATTAGAGACAAAATTCGGAGCAAATCATCAGCTAAATATTTTCCCCTGGAGCATGATGCTATTCTTATATAAGTAACGAGTCAGTGGGCATACAGACAAACATCTGAAATAAGTGCACCATATGCAAAATTAAGTGTATTTCAGGGCATCAGCTATAGACAGAACCTGATGTGTAGCTTAGGAAAAACAATGAAACAAAAAAGAAAGTCTGAGTTGGGTTTGTTGGGRTTTTGTTTGGTTGGATGGTTGGGTTTTGAGGGGTAGAAATAATTTAACATCTTTTCAATAATTACTGCTTTATTTTCAAGTGTARCTAGAGTTTAGAAGTCATGGCTGAGTAACCTTCACCGACACAAGCCTGTGCAATTTATATTCTCAGAGGTGAATTCTACACAAGCTTTACATGGATGTCACCCAAAAGTGTCTGATTAATCACCAGGGCAAGTTCCATTTGGGCAGAACAGGACAGCAACACCTCCAGAGCTGAGCTGGCTGACAAAGATGGGAGCATTTTCCTCTCAGTGTAAGACCTGAACCTTGTCTCTCTCCAAAACATCCTACTGAATGGGATGAGTGGAAACCCCTGAGCTAGAGCTCTCCAGCACAAGAGAGAGCTGTCAGCATTGCATCCACACTGCTCCAATGAAATCCAGGCTTTCCCAGCCTCCTTCACACACTGCCTTCCCAGAAATTTGAGGAATGGATGCCCTGGGATGTTTTGTTTTCTTTTCTTCACCATTATTAACATTGCGTTTTATAGTAAATGCTRCTTGTAGGCCCCGAGAGGAAATAAGCTGTCTCTCTTCCAATGCAATAGAAAAGATTATTTTACTATGTATTTAACTGTTCCACAACAGCCACCCAGGATTCATACACAGCTTTCCACACCAAAATAAAACATGTCCCTTATTTCACTCTCCTCTTACATCTTCCTCTCTGGTCACTGCACACAACATGTGCTGTTCCTAGCTAATTGCCACTAGCARTAATTCCCACATGAATCCCTCAATGGGCTTGCATGGCTTTTTTTCTCTCCAGTCTTCACTTTATATTGAAATAAAGATTCAGCATAACACRTCCTGCACAGGCCATTAAGCATTATTTCTATATGAAATAGAATGTAAACCATCTCCTACCCCTTCAACTAAAAATATTACTTTAACAGTCTTCACTTCTGCCTGTGAATTAGCCAAATCAACCTAAATTATTCGTAAATTATTTACGGCTTCCRCTGCCTGATTCAAGAGAGAGGAATAGAATACTTGAATCAAACAGGGGTAAGAAATTCTAAGTTAGTAATAAATAGGGGGTAAGGSTATTCTCCTCTCCCCACCAATGCCTTCATTTCCATGAGCTGTGGGAAAGCAGACACATTCTTGTCATGGAAGAAAAAAGATTTGAAAATATTTAGTAAGGCGTACAAAGGTAGCTGTGCCCAAATTTCTATGTTTGCAGCCACCAGCAGGGTTTTATTTCGTAATATTTGCTAAATGCAACAGCGGGGAAAAGTCCTCCTGTTGAGGCTTTTTTCTTCTTTTCCCCTGAAGATTATTTCTCAGGATTATCTCTGTTACATATTCTGGTTTTAAGCCATTCATAGCAGAGATAAATGAGTAGACACTGAAGGATGGTGTCCATATCCCTTTAAATTTAGTGGAAAGATTGCTGGAACTGTCAGGGAGGAAGGAAAAAAATCATTTGATTTTACAGAGATGGCTAGTAATCTTTTCTTCATGGATACATCCATAGCCATCCAGGACCTGATTGCTTTTTCTGTTTTCTCTTACTGAATTTCATGAGCCATTGATAATATATGAAGATTACAAAAGCAATGTATAGCAATTTCAGATGCAATAGTGCAGTATTTCAAACACTGGCATGAGAAATCGAGAGATAAAGTTAAACCATGTTTATTACAAAGAAGATGACAAATTTGAAGATACCACGTTTCACTTGTGATTTTATGCATTAGTTTGATTTGAAGATATTCAGTATTCCCTTCTATGGCTCATTTATTCAGCTGCTGATAATACACAGATTCAGTGCAGCAAAAACAACCTTATCCAGAGAGGACATCAGCATGAGAATTAACCTTGAGTGGCAGAAGCTGATCTGTGCTTGGTAACTGCTAAAGGGTTTGACTTCCTTAGGAAAAGCAGCTGTGAGGATACAGACAGGAGGTCTGGGCTGAATTCCCTCAAAATCAGATCTGAACAATGGCAGGGTTATTGTTTGTCTATTTTAGTTGATAACTCGAGAGTTTTTACCACAGTTTTATATGTAGAACAAGAACACTTTTTTTTGGCTTAAAATATAAAGCACTAAAATTGATGCAAGCTCTTTAGATGGGAGAGAATATTATAAATACATTTAAATCACAATACTTCATGTGGATGGGCGGATGGATGGATGGATGGATGGATAAATAGACAGACCCTCACAAAAAATTCACAAGGCAGTCTAGTTTTATACAAAAGCTCTGAAGAGGTAAGAAAGTATGCCTAAAAAGTCTAATCCTTTGGATACCCAGCCTACTAAAATAGAGAATGAAAATCCCACCACTTCCAGTAGGCAGCTCCAAGGTAACTCAGTGAATCCAGTAGGAAGCACAAAGGAGACATCAAGAACACACTTGGCTTTAAATTTCAGCTGGAAGACACTGAGTGGAAATCTCTTTAAAAACCTGGCAGTAAAAAAAAAAAACAAAACAGAAACAGGGATAAAGAAGCCAGCACTGAGCAACTTCAGTTTGTTCATTAAAAACTCTCAAATATCTGTTCTAATCTACCACCAGCTTTCTAAATAAAGAGCACTGATCATCTGAAAAGCAAATGTTACTTCCAGATTTAGATAGGAGAGTTTCTGGAGCTCCTTTAAAAAGCACAAATAATTCCAAGAAGAACAAGCTAGCAACACAAAGCAAGCAGAACACAGAGAATTACCAAAATGGACAGACAGTGTGTTTTAGAACTTCAACAGAAAAACTGATCTTCTATTTAAAAAATCCTGCAAAAGCAAAGAAACAATGAACTCCTAAACATAAAATCACCTTTTTTTTATGTACCACATAATCATGTCTTTTTTCCTGATTCTGTGTAAATAGTGAGATAACATTTTGTCATCCAGTCCCTGGTGCAGCATACTTAAAATAATCAAGGGAAATCACACCATGTGAGTTCACAGCTCTACCCTTCAACTTGCAAAAAACATCTCAAAAATCTCCTCAAAATACACACTACTAAAGAAATAAATGTGTCAGTGTATGAAAGAGTCATCCTGTTCAGTTGGAGGGACTCATATTTAAAGAGACTGAAAAATTATTTGGTCCACCACAACATACAGCCCCCAATGACAAAGAACAAATTCTCCTTATACCTGCCATTCCCCTCCAATTCAGAATTTAAACAGTAATTAGAAAAGCATGATAAAATATCTTAAACATTGTCCATAAAAAAAAATTCAAATATGAAATACGTGAGGAAGAGTGAGAGGAAGAGTACTTAGATATTCAATGCACATACTCCAAAAAATATATTTATTACATCAGTAGAACACATGGCTTCATCCAAACTTAAAAAACACAGCTTTAGGACTGACCTTTAATTTCCTTGAATGCAGCCCTACTTCTCTGAATTTGCAGTGAAGGTACACCCAAAACCAGAAAGAAACAAATGAGCTGTTTTGCCCTCAGGGTGGTTGGATACTCCTTGCCCTGGGTGAGACAACTCACTCAGCCCACCTGAAGCTCCAGGTAAAAAGCAAATAAAGCCCAGGCAGAGCAGCCAGGGAGGCTTTTTTTTCCCTAGAAGAGTTTAAGGTGATGTTGTGGCAGAAAAGGACCTCGTTGCAGTTTGATCTCCTGCAGTTTCAAGAGGAGCTGCCCCCTTTACCGTGGAACTTTTGTTCCTTGGAGTCTCTAATTCTACATTTTCTTCTATGCACTGGCACTAACAAAACAGGGACATAGTGTAGGAAGTGCTCAGCTGGCAGAAGAAAATTCATGACATTGTCTCCTTTATCCAAAGCAACTGATTTTGACACTGGGAATTTTTTGCAGCCATGCTGTCTCTAACCTCTGGAAATAGCAAAGCAATTAAAAATTTAGGTAATTACTCAGAATACTCAAAATCGTTGGGACCTTATGAGAAGACTAAATGCACATATTACTGTACCAGWGAGTTCTGAAGCAAAAAATAAAATGTTCATATAACCAGCACGTGGCATGGGAGCTCATTCCAAATTTTGGTGTTAAAAGTTCAAGGATTGAAACTAAACTGTCAATTAGAATAATTTGGTAATTAACAATAGTAAGTTAGTAATATTCTTTAGTAGCCAGACAGTAGCAGGTATTTAAAAATCTGTAAACTCTAAACTAGTCTACTCCAGGCTCTCTTTGTTTAACAGGGCTTCTATTTCCCTAAAAATATTGTTTCTCTTCAATTAAAATAGGAAAACTTACAAGTAGTATATTTAAAAGAAAACAATGACTCTTTGTCATTGACAATAGAGGAACCACCACTTCATAAACAGAAACTTACCTTCACTTTCAGCCTTTTGATGAGACTGTGCTAAATTGTATTTACTAGAAGAATGCCAGGCAAAGGCTGTTCATTTATTTGGAGAAACACAACAAAAAAGCATCTGAACTGCTACAAAAGCATTGGAAGAGACACAAGAATATTTTTAAAAGTAAAGAACCACACAATAATGAAAGTTTGTCAAAAAAGGGAAGCAAACCCTAAAGCTTTAGTGAAAAACAGCTCCCTGAAATGAGTCGATGATCAACTGAAATGATGAGCAAAAAGGTGTTCAACGTTTTTACATTGTATTCAAATCAGATGGGGAAAATCCTCAAATACAATGCTGTACAAATGGAGTAAGGAGTGTATATATATATATATATATATAAAATATATATATTGCATACATGGAAGACTTCTGGCTGTATTATTATGCCAGAAAACAGCAGTCAAGCATGGGAAATTCACTTCATATGTGAATAAAAGCAGGGAAGACCCCTCTGAAAGTCTTGATATTTATCACCAGTACTGACAGAGCAGGCAGGACACYGTGCTGCAATGTCTTAAAGGTGTGCTTCAGGCACCAAAGTAAAATTGTATGTTGAGAGCAAAAAATTATTTCAGTCAATAACTCTTCAGCAAATGAACTTGCCCATAAACAYCATTTTAAAAATATATATATACACCTCATAAAGTTGTGTCATGGAATAAGAATGAAAATAATGTATTTGACCTTAAAATAATGTCCTTTTCTTATGAGACATGATTGATCTACTTGTATAGATCAATGTTTTTCTTTCAGTGATTGAAGGGGTATCATTTTCAGGTAAATAATATTAACTCATAAAGAAGGCTTTCTAATTAATTTTTCACTCATGTTTTGAAGTCTGGTATTTTATAGRGCTTTTATTTTGTTCACCAACGTATTTAGTACATTAAACCTCTCTTGTGATAACTGCTTTTCTTCCTGCCGTGTAATTTCTGTTGTTTGAAATGTTAAGGAACCTGAAATGCATAAAACATGGCAACAAAGCACCACTGAACGCTACATAATGTGACGGGCAAAGGATCACTGAAAATTRTTACTACTTGAAATAAACTCCATTAATAAGCACTTCATTTCTTTATTTAGAAAACAAGAAACTCCYAAGACAGTAATAAAATAGCATTTTTAATGCTGTTAACTGTGGAAGCTCCAAACTCCTAAGAGCTTTGAGCCACACRATTTCTATTTTCTTCTCTCTGAAGCTTCTCTTTGGCGCAGCCCTGAAGGAAAAAACTACAAAAGCATCATGAGCTTTTGTGACAGCCTTTTTCTCTTTCCTGTTAGTGAAGAAGATAAGATTTATTTTACTGTCAGAAGATCAAAAAATGAGGAAGCATTTTGATAGCTGAGGAAAACAGCATTGAAGTCACACCGTGAATCGACAGAAACTCCTTTGCACTTGACAGTTTCCATCACATTAGGGAAAAGAATCTCTCAGCAGTTTTCAGATGAAGATTTTGATCTCACTTCTATTGCTGRAAACTCTGAGTAATTCCAGCAAAGTGCTTAATCCTGCCAGAACATCTTGGTAGTAATGTTATAATCCATATTTATTTTGGCCCARGTCGTTCCTCCCACTTGTACAGCTCCCTACCTAGGGATTGCTGAGAGCAAAGRAATAACCAAGGGTCCAGAGATGTTTTTTAAAGACAAAGGGGGAAAAAATCAACACCAAATGGAAGGGGAGTGGTGGGGGAGAGAGGGAACAAATGGACATGATGGGACACAGAACTAAARTATTCCTACAAAATAAGCAACCCCTCTAAAATAAGCAACCATCAAAAAATATCATCAGCTTTGCCATCTGGCAAACCACAAACAGCTTCCCTCCAAGGCTGGCACAGCTGCCTTCATTTAAAAGTCAGGTGCTGGTCAATATTTTAGAAAAATCTCTCTCTCCCAGATTAATCAAGGAGGATTGCTTCCTAAAATACCCTTCCAGAAAATCAGTGTGAAATACTAAAGGAAAACTTATCCAGTGCAGCATATTCTGACATTTACTGTAGGACTTGAGGGAAGATGACAGAGAGAAGAAAAATACGGTTTTAATCCCACATTTTTCCTGTTAAAAAGAGAGATTACTTAAATTATTATTTAAATTATGATTTTATTAATCCATCTTCATAGCAATGAATATTACAAGGAGAGCAATTTTCACTTCCATTTTTACTGTGACCTATATCGCTTGCACGTGCACATTTTTTAAGAACTAGAACATCAGAGTAACAGGAGACAGAGGCTTATTTGCATATTAAATACATATTATTTCTTCGGCTTTGACRGTAAGAAGATTTTTCTTATCCATTTGGGAAGCACTGAAGTTAGGAGAAGAGTTATGTGAAATATTAATAGCTGATTAGAGCTTTGTTCTGGACTTAAGACTCTCCAGAAGCTTGTGCCAGGTACTTGGTTTTATTTTGTATGTGCCTGATTGTGTTTTCTACACAAAAGCCACTGGCACCAACAGCTCTTACTCAGATCAGTTTTTCTTCCTTAGGTAAATGGGGAAAGGTGCAGTTACTCTATAATTTTGTCCACCAATTACACCTCTTTTTTYTCTCCTTTCATTCCCACCAGCAGGAGCAACTGGGAATTGTGATGTTTACTCAGGGTGGCAGCACACCTGTGAAATATGGACATAATCCTACAGAGGCAAAAGCAGAAATCCAGTTTGTGGCACAAACACCAAACACTTGGGAGATTCAGAGGCAAAACTGATTTTTTTTCTTGGAAGCCTAGAGGTCTTTTTCTTTTTTGGTGGTTTTTTGTTGTTGTTGTTTGTTTGGGGTTTTTTGTTTGTTTGTTTTTGGGTTTTTTTAAGTTACCTAAGGGACAGCATAAAAAAAACCCCATGGGTTTTGTCAATCAGTTTTTATATCCTTATGTACAATTGCTGAAATAAAAAAGCAAAAGTAATTTCCTGATCAAAGTATCAAAGTTCTTTCCTGTGGAAGGCAATTACCTAAACTAAGGAACAGAGAAGTGCAAGAGAAACTTGTACTCATCCTAAAATCTCATGAGTGCTCCATGATTTTACAGGGATCAATAGGAAGAGGAAGGAATAGAAATCAATTGGTACAGACCAATAGCCAGGATACTCCCAGGAACCACTGCCTTTCCAAAGGAATTTCCCTTTCCCCTTTCTTTCCCTTTCCCTGTCTTCAAGCCCTGCTACCCTAGTTGATTCAGGGGTTTGAGATGCTGCTAATGAGAATTTTATCAGTCTTAAGCRTTTAATTGATTTTTACCTTCAGTATCATGTAGCACAGTCTCCACAGGAGGGGAATTAAGAACTGCCAATCCCACACACTCTCCCTACTTATCTATTATAGCCCTTGCTCTTCTGCTTCCWTCTTTTCACAGGGAGCATTTATTGCCCTGCTCAGCACACAAAGCCTTTTCCCAGTCACATCAGGGAAAGCTAACAGAACAAATACTGTTTAAGTCTCTCAAAGTCTTGTAAAACCCCAGGAATAATGGTGAGTCTCATTACCTGAAGATGAAAGAAGGAAGAGCTGGAGGCTTGAACAATCAGTATCTTGAGCCCAAACTATTCTAAGACCTTGCAAGACCCTTAGGTCCTTAATGGATGTGAGGAAATAAATTCATTCTGATAATAACATTCATCACTCTGCATGAGATTTTAAGCCATTTTCAAGTAAAAGCATGATCTCAATGGATGACAGGATTGTGACAGGTTTCTGTCCCCTCTTATAAGCCAGAATGTCACTGTAAATTGCTACTCATAAAAAGTGTAAAATCTCAATGCATTATCAAAAAGAAGGTGTTGGAAATTGAAATCCAAAATAATTTTACATACACCAAAGATGTCTTTGCTTAYGGAATGTCTTGACAAGAAATCTAGTGTATGCACAGGTTTATTTTCCATGAAGCTCATAAAGGAGACACACCTGGTTCTCTAACAACCCTTAAATCTTGTTTCCACGGATGTACTGCTATCAGATTAAAACCTGTGAAGTACAAAGCAAAAAAAACCCCATGAATATTAAAGCTTCCCCAGAACTTGGGAGCACTTGGCGTAAGAAAAAATAAAAGTTGCCACACTAAATTAGAAGTGCTTTTTCATTTCAGCCGAGTGCAGTGCAGCACGTTGTCAGGCAGAGAATTCTGAAGGACTGTCCAGGAGAAATGAAGAGTCCAGTTAGCTGATATACTTTAATTAGAATCTAAATGTTCCTCTCGGTGAAAACCTCTGAACAACTCAATTAAATCCATACTGATCCCACACCCMGAGCTGTGTGTGCTGCTTCATTTCCAAACCACAGCAGCTAGGACAGAACTCACTGTACAACACAATTGTGCATTCCCCTTTAGAAGGGTGGAAAGATCACTTGGAAACGAGATCAGGCTTGCCTGTTCAGGCTGAGGTTTTGCCACAGGCATTCTGTGCTCTTTGGAGMTTTTAAGCAGTTTATTTTTACGGCAGACACATGGCAAATAGCACATTGCTGATTTAATTAATCCCATAAATAACCTTTGCGAAGCTGAGCGCTGAGGCTACGAGAGGTGGCATTAATCACATATCTTTGTTTGAAGAGTTACAAAAGTTCTTTTCAGCCAGATTTTTGCTTTAATATGGAACTGAGCCCAACAAAAATATTTAGATGCCCAGTAATCAGACTATTACCTATACTGAATTACATAATGCGTAGAGAACAGAGGCTAAACAAAATTTAATGCATTTGAAATGTGATAGAATAAAGACCAGAAGATTATCTTAGTTCTTGGGCATAGAGACATGTCATGGCATTATCTAAATATCTCCAAAAGAAAAAAAACATACATTCCAAATGTATCTTATGCCTCAAATTAATAGCAATAGCACATAAATATTTAACAGAAAAATTACAATGCTTTTAAACCAATTGAGAAATAATTTTACAAGAATCTGCTATTTTCAGACCCAGTTCAAGAGCTCTTAATAATGTAAGCCAAACTGAATTTTGCCAATTCAAAAATAAGAACCAGTGAGAAAACAAGGTATAATCTGTCCCAACCCCAGAAAAGCAAAAGCAGAGCTAGATGAAGTGCCTTGGTTAATGAAAGAGGAGGCAAAATGGGTCATAATCAAAAAAATCTTTTGATTATGACAGAATTTCCTCTCTATCTCTTTATGCTGCCTAGAAAGTGTCTACTTACCACTATGATTTGCAAGACTAATATTGACTGTGCTGTATGATTCAGAGCCACATCAGGAATTGTAGCAGCTTTCTGTCTACAAACCTTCCCACAAAAAGCTACAATGCAGTGATTGGCAACCTCAAAAGAAGTGGTTTTTACATTTCTTGCATATAAAGCAAAAGAAAAGCAAAGATTTCATTTTAGATCTTAATGTACACTACTTCCATTTTTGGATTTATCCCTTCCTTTTTCTTTTTCATGCCCAACATTTTTCTATTTTAAGACTGCTCTTGAATGTTGAACTCTTAGTGATGAATCTACTTAAAATGCACATGTTTTGACATAGCATAAAAATATAGCAGGGAAAAAAAATGTTACTAAGTCCACTGTCAACTAAACTGAGCTGTCCTCTTCAGAATATACATGGGAAGGATGCAATGGGGACATTTCATCATTTCAGTAAATGATAAGTTGAGGGGTGTTTAATTCAGTGTGGATCTCCCTTAAGAGTTTAATGCTGGTATAAACTCATGCAGAACCTATCCTGGAAAGGGAGGGACTTGCAGTAGACTTAAATTCAGGAATTTAAGTAGGTTAAATTCAGGAATAACACAGGCATCTTCAGGCATAACGCGTCACTGAGCAGTTATAAAGCAGTTTCTTTGGCAAAATCTTACAGGAAAATGGAAAACAGCTGATGGTTTGATATCACACATCTTGTTCCTCACCCACAAGTGGTTTAACTCTACACACAGGCCTTTCCAAGATTCTGTAGCCTTCAGCCATTCAAATGTGGACCTTTAGCACATCATTTGCTTTAGTATTGTAAAAACACCTTCAAGGGTACATTAAACCTAAACGTTTTGGAATAGCAGATGTTTATTTTGTAGGTGTCGCCACTGCAGGCAGCAGGACCAAATTCTGCTCCCAATTACACCAAGGAGGAGTTGAAGAGGAGCTTGCACCAGCAAAAGAAAGCTCAGTGAGGACAGGTTCTAAGGGGTATGAAATAATAATTCCAGCTGGGGTAGGTGCAGCTGCCAGATCTCAGAAGAAACCATCCAAGASTGCATGGAGGAAAAGCTGTGCTCACTTGTTTCCAAACATAAACCCCTGAGTGAAACATCCACAGGAGATGGATACAGGCTTTAAAAGGAGTTTCTTTCTCTCCTTGAAACACATTTGCTTTCCCTTTCTGACAGTTAGAGCACTTTGAGGAGCACAGAGCAGATTCACCCACATGGGCTGTTAGCAGATAGAAAAGTGTTCTGTTGAACAGAAAACATTTCTCCTCGTGGTTTTCCAGACTTTGAAGCAGGAGCTGCCTCAACCAGGCTGAACAGGGCTCCCATGCCTCGTGCTTCCTCTGAAACTGTTTGGTGGACCAGATCAAAACACTTCAAGCATAAAGAGTTACCTTGCCTGCAGTTTGTAAATAGACAAGTCCCTGGATATTTAATGTACCTAAATACAGATGGCTGGACAGAGCTTAACAGATATTGCCAAACAATATTCCAGCTTTAGGGTAAAATAACAATTTTGCTCCTTTAACATTCCCAAACATTCTAACTTAAAAACCACGGTGCTTCCCAGTACTCCCATTACCTCTCCTCACTCTCTGATATTCTTAGACACTACTTTTTTTTGGAAAAAAAAAATTAAAAGGCAAACAAAGATGTGCTGCATGGGAAGTAAAGAAGTCAGGAATTTGCTCTCCTATGGCCATGTTCAATTAAAGAACACAGCAAGAARCCAAAAAAGCACCCCAAGGAAATTAGTCAGATTGACTTAGATCGGAATTATTTGTAAACATTTCCAAAYTGGAATATTTTCAATAGCACCTTTCCTTAATTAGTAAAAAAGTAATTACTCAATGCATTTATTGGATGYAGAGGTCAGTGWAGTATTTAAACTGTGGCCTAATTGCTTTTAAGAAGCTTATTGACGTGCATCTTAGAAATATGTCATTGTTCCTCTGCACTTTATTACATTCAGGAGACAAAATTACACCAAATGTGATTTTACACAATTGCTTAAAAAGTGTCATCCAGCCCATGCTCAGTGTGCAAAGTGACATCAGTGGAYTTTTACACCCACCTGCCCAGACAGAAAGGGCTAGAGGCAGACCAAAGGAATGGAAAAAAAAAATCCATCTCTGAGTTTTGTATGCAGAGACTCGTGAACATAAAGAGGTGGGAAAGTCCACTTTAAATACATAATTTCTCAATAAAATAAACTGCTTCCCAGTTAACTTCACCAGGCTCAGGGTGTGCAGACTCTCTCACCTCCAGCTAACCAGGGTTGGGAGCAGCATTCCAGAGAAAGAATACACTTTTCTTCCTCAGATTTCTCCAGGAAAGAGGGAAAAGTAATGAGTTTGATAGAGTTGGACAGAGTTAAGACAAACATTTATTAATTCACTTCAGGAAAAAAAAAGTCAGTGTATTCCAAAAGAGGTAACAGGCACTCATGAGGCAAATGATCTTCTTGAAATGAAGCCCCCATCCAAAATACACTTTCAAGTATAACCTCAGTATTCTTAGTTCTTATGAATGGTATTTTTTTATTTTTGTAAATTTGTCTTTCCTCCTAGAAGAATGCACTTAACTAACTTGAAAGTAAAGGCAGATAAAAAGCTTAGAAAACTGAAAAGTGCTGATTTTCCAAAACACGAGATAGTAAGAGGGAAAAGTACCCAGACAGTTGTTCCTATCTGTACACCTGTCTGTTTATAGGGACACATGCAAAGAGCTGGTGTCACATTACAGATGACAAAGATTTGATTAGCTTTTTAAATTCAAAATTTAAAGAACAACTCCTACTCAATTTTCCCAAGAGTTATTTCTTGATATTTAGCTAAAGCTAATTTTTCAACTGTTAATCTTCTTGCCTCTATTTTTCTGTGTATCACAGGACAGGAACAAAACACTGTGGACAGCTTTGGCAGAACACTGGAAATGGAGAAATGAAAAGTTACTGAAAAACACTTGAATGCTTAATACTATGCTTTTGTGATAACACATGGGAATTTCAACAGCATTTTCTTTTACTTCATTCCTTTTTTTAATTTCACACACAGAGAAGATATTGTTTGGCATAGAAATACCCTTCTGTAGTTCTGAATTTATACACTGGATAGATGAACAGATAAATTCTCATTTCTCCTGCTCTTGGTGCTTGGCTAGGGACAGCTTTCAATAGCAGGTTACAAGGCAACAGCACATCAGTCCATAATGTGAGAGTTACAGCCCCCAAATAAAAGAAATCTTCTTCCTTGCATTAGCACTAAAATGTTTTCAAGTTTCTAACAAATCAATAAGTATTTCATTTTGCTATTTTGGAAAAAAAAAAATTAATCCCAAGGGGACTTGCAAAAAAAAAAAAAAAAAATTAAAACACAAAGAGCAGCAAAAAACTCCCTTACAGCTGAGTCTAAAAAGTTGTGACTCTTCTGTGAGGTGTGAGATGACTCTTGTTCAAATTCACCTCGTGTTTAATGTCCCCAAAATGAACTTCATTCTCTCTCTTTCCCAGGATAGCAGGAATGTTGTTACCATGCTGCAACAGATCTCTCAAAGTCAGTCCTCTTCACGCTGTTCAATTTTACATGAAACCCTGAAATATTCATTGGGACAAATAGAGAGCCTTGAAAACGAGTTTATGGCTTTGGGGTTAGGGCACTCAGCTGGCAGGGGCAACACCTCAGTGCCAATACCTTTCCCAGCAAATATTTAAATATTTATACAAAATTGAATAGCTGCAAAAAGACAGAGAGAGAGAGACAGAGAGGGAGATSTCCTGCCAAGTGGGTTAGAACACCTCCCAGAGATGAGCTGAGGTGAATGGTTCTAGAAAAAAGCATGAGGGCTRTTCAGGCAAATGCAGCAGCTGAAGGAATTTTTTTCAGTGCAGAAGCCCAGTCAAACCAACCCTGGAATTAATAAAATAGTATCATAATAATGATAACAATTAGAATGCTGATTAAAGATTTTGGTTTAAGAGCCATTCTATTATTTCTCTTTTATACAAGCTGAGAGAAGCCTTTTTCTCTTTAACCATAAACTTGGCCAAAGGAAATGGAATTTCTCTAGGTAAGCTGTTCCATGCTACGGAAAACATAAAAAACCCCCAGTGATTGAAGATTTCATTTTATCTCTCTTTCTATTCTTTGCTTTTACTATTACAGTAATCYACAATGCTTCAAAACAGATAAAGTATTCCTCATTTTAAATATTGTTTACTTCATTATCTTCCCAATTAAAAATTTAAGTCTTTTTTGCCAAAATATCGTCTCTTCTTCTTTGAAACCCATAATAATGTATAAATAAAATCACTCTGAACTTTTGACTAGTGTTTGAAAATCTTTTGAGCCCAAGTCAATATTCTGACAAATAAAGGTCAGGTGTGTCAGATACAAAATCATTTCTGCAAAATGGTTTTGCAGTTGCTGACAGCTTCAGCTATTTACATCTTTTTGCAGGTCCAAAGCAATTTAAMCACTTTCAGGAAGGTCCAAGAGATTGTGTTCAGTTTCTGTGGTTGTAGAACCAGCCACAAACAGAATTGGCWACAAAATCTACTTCCCAGCATTCAGGAGATGGTTTAGCAATCCCATCCCTAATTAATTTACTCAATCCCCTCTTGAACCCACTGCTACTTTTGATCTCCACAGTGTCATGTTGCAAGGACAACAATCACATTCCAATTGAATTCACTGCCTGGGATTTCGCTGGAATCTTTTTCTTCCATTGACCATGATTTCTTCAACACAAACTGTATGCCAGATAAATCACTTTGAAAGAGTATCTTTGTAGAATATTCCTTCAGCAGTTCTGCTTCTTTTTCCTAACGCTAAAAATCGATATTTAACCTATCCTCAGAAACGAAAATAATGCATAGCATTAAAATTCTCTCATTTGCCACAAAGATCTGAGGGGACTAATTGAAAAACTAAAACTAGCTGAAACAAGATTGGGGAAGTGAAATGCAGATCTTTGTAGCACGGCTTTAAACTAACTGAGGTAATGTGTACATTTATAGCATTGAAAATGGATGGCAGCATATACTTTACAGTTTACTGAGCCCTATCGATAAAAGCATCAACATTTTTCACCCAGACAAGGTTTCATGTTCCTGTCAGACAGCTGGCTAGGCACAGTCCATCTTCCCTCCCAGGATGCAATCACAGCCATCAGTACAATTCCACAGCCACCCCCTTTCCCTCAACACCCACCCTGTACGACAGAGACCCTGTCCACTTGTTTGTTTTGCCATTTAAAGCAAGCAGCAGAAGCCTTGTCTCAGCAGCAAACATGCTGGAAACAATTTGTCAGCTTTTGCAATTTGACTCGCTCTGTGGACCTTCCCCCGTGCACTCTGTGAGGCAGCACGTTCCCATCAATCCATCAACGTCCACCAGGTTTCACTCTCATGGAGAGCTGTTCAGGAAACCCAGATCACACAGAGCTCTGCTAACTCTCCTTGATAGCTTCAGTTTGAGCTTCCATGTTTTTCAGGTTCTRTGCTGCCCAGGGGTGCAATTCTGAGCCTCACATTAAGTGCTGGYAAGCTCTTTTTACAGAGCAGGGAGACAAAACAAATCCTTTTCCTGCTGGAGACCAAGGACAACTTTCAGGCCCAAAAGTATAAACAGCAGTGGACTGAAAGGAGGAACAAGAAGGATGGGATCTCACAACCTGAACCTGTAATTAGACAATTAAACCCCAATATGCAAATGGGCCAAAATACATAGAAATATAAGACCTCGTGACTGTTTGGCCATTTTGTGACCATTTTGRGTCCACCTTGGGTGTAGCCCTGGCCAGGCTCTTGTCCTGCCCAAGGTGTACCCTAAAGGCCTTTCAATAAATACCTACTTTATTCTCGAGCTCTGTCCAGTCTCTATTTCAGGTAAGCCTGCCCAAGGCATTGCCTGATGTAATATARACACTGAAATTATAAATATCCTTTTAATTCATGACTCTTTTTCCTCCCCACACTCCGCCACAAAATTACTTTCCCTCATATGCRCACACATTCCTTTTTGCCCCTTTTATCTTTAACTGATTTCCATGCAGAGTGGGTAAAGCTGTGAAACTTTCTACAACTGCAGGGGATTTCAGGATGGCTCCTCTGTACAGCTGCAGACAGAGGTTACCTTTTCCTTGGCACCCAGGTCTTGACAAGCTAGTTCAGGAGCAGTTGCTGTGTTGGAGCATTTTCTTTGCTATTTTCCCCTACATGAGTTAACCCAGACTGCACTGAGGAAACCTGGGGACAACTGAACTTGACAAAAACATGGGAAAGATGTTTCCCAGTAAAGAGTCATGAGAACTCTGTGACTGATTTCAGATTAAACAGTCAGCACTGCAGTCTTGGTGGAAATCAGTTCTCTCTGTCAGAGCAGAAGACAAGCTGGTTTAGGCGAGTTTCTTTGGGTACTCTGCTACGTGTAATAAAAAAAGTTATGGGAAAAAAAAATAATGATATTGCCTTAAGAAAAGATCCTCAAACACTGGAAGATTGGATCTAAAATGCCTCAAAAAAATCCACACCCAAACATCTGAGACAGAATGGCTCATGTGGTTCCAAGGCAGAGGCAAACAAAAGCAGCCTTTACAGACAAGACAATCAGTGTTATCCACAAAAAGGGTCGAGACACGCCATTGATTTCCAATTGTTTGCAGGTGGAAACAACAGAGAAATTGGCACCACCTGCTCAGATAAATCATTGACTGCAGCAACTGAATGCTGCTGCAGCTCCAAGAGTGCAGTAAAAACCCCTCACATTACCAAACCTCTGCTGGCTCTGATTAGTGACTAGAAAAGTGAGAGACTGCAGATGACAAATAAGAAAGGATTTGCACAGGAAAATTATCCTTATTAGAGAATAWGCAAACACTCTAATGAGGTGAACTCACTGGAGCCAACACAATTCAATAGTACAGGGGAAAAGGCCATTTGTTAATGGGTGAAAAATCTGACAAATCCTCAAGCCCACTGCTACATGTCATCAAAGGCAGAGAACTGAAAAAAATTCAGAGTGTGACAGTGTATTCTGAAAAACAGCCAAGTACCAAAGAAGTGGAGCTAACCCAAGATGTGTGCCTTCTTAGACACTTTTTTTATTTCTTTTTGAGCAAGGGCTGAAAGCTTTTCAAGAAAGAGCTCCTGAAAGCTGGGAATTCTGTTCTGGAAGTCTGTTTTGGGTTCACATAGCAAGCTTATAGTAGCAGAGGGGGTTCCTGGGGTGGCTTCTGCAAGAAGCTGCTGGAAGCTCCTCCTGTATCCACACTGGAGCAGGCTGTTCCCAATGACCTGCATCCCATGGAATAACTAACAWTAGCCACTGGAAAAGACAAACATTTACTTATGCTTGCATCCTCCCAAAAAAAAAAAACCAAAAAACCCACAAAACCCACAAAGCTGAGAAACATTGCAGTGCCTGAAAGGAGAAAAAAGTTTATTACAGAAAAGCATTTTCTGCTGCTGAGAACACTGCTGTGCAATTAGAAACAGCACAAGCATMTTTCTAAAAGGTGAGAAGGCACAGGCCACAGATAATGCCCAAGGAAACGACTAACACAGTTATATTTTTAGATAAATATATTAGAATATTTGTATCAGTGGCTGATGCACCTCAACACCCTCTGGTTTTGGAGTTCTGTTCTTTAATATTCTTCTAGWACTTTTTCTTTAATTACACTAAGGCTTGCACAGCTCTTGAAGAGGATTTGACCCTTGGGCATTATAACTATGATAAACCAAAATGTCCTGGCCATCAGTCCTCAGTCCAGAGATCAATTTAAAATACATTATATGTCTTCAGTAGTTTTCTTAAATGAAAGACACCTTACAATGAAGCATTTTCCAAAAGTCAACCTTTGTATATGTGAAAGCTGACACTGAGCCACAAAATTCAAGTTCCAAAACAATTACCAAGTTTATTTAGCCATCTTTCACACAAAGAAAGAGGCAAAAAAATCACTTAATGCATACAATTTTACATGTTTCATTTAAATTATTACCTTTAGGGGATTTAGAATCCAGGAGGAAAAAGAATCTATAAAATATTGAAGGTTTTTTTGGCTGGAAGTATAGAAAGAACTGTTATTTAGTGTCATTAAGGTCTACCAATACTTTCATTACAATTGTAAAAAAGTCAAACACRGGTGATTTTTCAAATGCTGAGAGAACTACCATTATGCTGATGATCTTCATTTGCATTGTTAAAAAAGCAATTGTTGTTTCCTTCGTAAGAGCAGGAAAATTGTACCTGGCAAAGCATTTGCACTCCTGCAGCAGAGCAATGGATCACTTCCAGCAGAGTGAAACCAAGTCAGGGATTCCATCAGCGCAGGGAAAGCAGCCACACATCATCGCTGGGAGTTTGTGGTCAGAGGGAAACCTTCATCCCAAACAGTTCCATGAGTGGCTTCAGCAACTGCCTAATTCAGGTTTGTGGAGATTTTCCTGGCAGCTCGAGCAAAGGCAGAAAAGGAAAAAAAAAAAGCCTCAGAGACTGAATTGTAAGAAGATAATAAGAAAGAGAACGCAGTCATTTAATGGAGAAAAGATACAATCACCACAAAAATGATAAAACTGAGGCACGGCAGTGCCAAGCCAAACCAAAACTGTGGGAGTTAGAAATTGTGTTTGATGGAGTGTTGATGACATCTCTTAAGCTACCTTCATTGATTAATTTTCCCCAGCAGCTAACCATTCTCATGGTGCAATAGTTTCTTAAGAATAAAGATTTTAAAATGTTAAGCTGAAAAGCAAAATCTGTAATTGCTAAACAGAGAGACAAAAYCAATGAGTGGAGTGACTTCATATCTTCCTATTTTGTATGTTTTGGTTCCCCTCTGCATTTTCAGCTGTAATATTTTACCTAGGGGAAAAAAAAAAAAGAAATAAACAATTTTTTTTCCCCTCAGTAAGTGTTTATGGTGGCATCTCCAGTTTAGCCATCAGAGACTACAATTCAATGAGAATTGAAGACCACAATTCAATGTTTCCTTTTCTCCCCCAAATGCTGATGATGTGACAAGAGTGCATTACCCACAGTGTCTCATGAGCAGCTCCTGAAGGCCAGGTAGTAAATACTACATTTTCCCACCTAAACAAAAGGCCAGGAAGACAAACCCATCATTAATATAATTCACAGATGCTATAAACCTATCAGGGATTTTTTCTAATGGTATAAAATTGCTTTTCTATCACAGAGATATGGAACATTGAGGGTTTTTTTCCTCTCCCTTGATGCTAAGGAAATCTGGATTATAAAGTTCACACCATTTATCTCCTCCAATAGCTTTGGAACACATTCCTCAATCTCAACAAAATTTGACAGAGGGATRTGGCCTCAGAGATATTCTGTTCCCACAAGTTTTGTGACACTAAACAGATGGGAAGAGGAGAGAGATCTTTATGTTATCACATTGCATATTCCACTGAGAGAAAAGCTTCAGAACACACTTCTGCTTTTTTAAAACTCCAAGTGTTTCCAGGAAAGGGAACTTATGGCCCTATCTGGAGAAAAAAAAACCTTAAGACAAAGCATGTCAGCAGAGAAAAAACACACACACAGGCAAAGAACTTTTGTTTGTGAAATTAACTTGCTCAGAAGGAGAGGCAGTGCTGGAGACATCATATTTATTTATTTGTTCTCTCCTACCTGGCTTTGGAGTTTTCCAGTTGCCACCAAGTCTGGTGACCTCTGTGGCAGTGAAAACACTGTCAGGTACAATTCATGGTTCAGTGGTGCTGCTCTGCAACATCACTGTGGTAAACAGAGACCAGAACAGGATTTTTTTTTTTTCATTTTAGATTTGGGGAGGAGGGCAGTTTATAACTCTTAACTGTATACTGATACCTTTTAAAGTGTTTTTCTTTAACAGTGTTGGACTTCAAGCAGCAAATGACAATTCTAGTGTTTGCAGAAGTGCCAGCTTTGCATACCTTTGTCCTCCTTTTGCTGGGGCTGCTGACTAGCAGTGCTTGCCAYAGTTTCTGTCAAGTTATCCTAATGTGTGCTATATTTAAACAAACATGTGGGAGTCAACATCCCAATGGAAACYCTGAGGAGCCATGAATTTCAGGTATGGGTTGCTCCACCGTGGAGAATTATCTCATGACTATGCAAGGGTTTCACAAATGACATTAGCTGCCTACCACAATTTATTTTTTTTTAAATAAAATCGTTAAATATTTGAGTTTTTAATCAACATTAGGCTGGTAAAGGCTGGATGAGGTATATGACAAAGCCAGTATACAGCTGAGTCTCCTCAGGGTTACACAACCAGAGCTGGAAGGAACAAACTTTCTCTAATAAACTTCTCTTCCAAGTAGGCTAAATCTGCTCTACTTTCCCTAACTCATCCCAAGTGCATAAAAACACAAAATCCCCTTCTCCTCTTTGGCTGATCTTTGCTACATCTACCTTGTCAACTCTAATGTCAAAGCAGGCTAACTAAAAAGGACAATTTTAAAAATTTGAACTAAAAAAATCTGCTCTTAAAAGAGAACTGAAAGCTGCACTTAAAATAAGTACTGATGTTGAAACATATTTAAATTATAAGAAATAGTTTTCATGCCTAGCCAGATAGTATTAAGATAAGCTATTATCTGGATTTTCTTTGTAGACTAGAAGGGAGCAACACCTAGGTTGATAAGTAATTTTGTCTAAAAAGATAAGCAATATAAAATGTTTCATAGAAAATCAGGCACAGAAGTCTGTGTGCAACTTGATTCTACTGAGTCAGACAAAGAAATTTCAGTATTGCAAAGGCTTTCATACTGTACACAGGGAAATTATTCCCACAACCTTCTGAGCATCTCCTTGTCTCTCAATATTAGGCCTTTCTTCAAGTTTCTGATATTTTCTGTGCCCCCAAAACTTTGGAAAAAACCACCAAAGTTTTTCAAATCCAATTTTATTTTCTCTTAGGTGTTGAAGTATAGTTCATCCTTGAATCATTAGTTAGGAAAAAAACTTTAAGCAGTGTTTTCTTTCTGGTCTTTCCACGCAAATGATAATTTAAAATGACAGATTCTAGAATAAATACAGTGGGGAAAAAAGAAGTCTCATGGCCTCATGGTATACAGCCAGCTTTGAGAGCTGCAATTACAAGAGCTGGAAAACCATAAACAAAAGGAATATTTTTGAACACTGAAAACAAACAAACAAAATCTGCATTTCCTAATGAATACCCCGAGGCAGCTACTGCAAATATGCCCATACTACACACAAAATGAGTTACCAAAGGAGAAAGAGATGTAMGAGCTAATTTTGAGCAGTTCACTCAGGATCCCACCCATGGTACAAGTTTTGTCCCATCRTGATTCAGGAGCTCAAGTTTTCCTGCCCCAAAGCTCCTGGTTTGGAGGCCCTTTTGCAATTCCAAGTGTGAGGAAWGTCTTTATCTCCTACTGAGCACCTCCTGCCCTTTCTGCTTATTCTGCCTAACACTGGTGTGAAGAAAAGCCGTAGGACAGTAGCTGAACATGATTCATGTTCTCATTCTGAAATGCAGGAACCTGAGTGTTTCATTTATTGGCAGCACACACGGGGAGTGAAACCAGCACACCTGGTTCAGTCTGACAGCTCATCTCCTTCCAGCTCTGCCCGGCTATCTTGCTTCTACCAAGGTTTAGCTCTTTCCCTTTTGACACTCAAGCTCCTGCGTGCCGTCCCACCTGCTCTCACCCCGAGGTTTTACATCCCAAAGATTCAGCAAGTCTCAGTCTCCAGCTTCTCTCACAACTAAAGGCAAGTGTTTGAAAGAGAGATCTTGAAGCCTGTACAGAAACACATTAAGAAAGAGGCCACCAAAATAATCTATGGGCAGACAAGCCAGACAAACAATTAAGGCAGATCTGGCCTTTGAAAGTATGCCAACTATCCAATTCAAAAACTGAAAGGACACGACTATTACATATCCTGTTATGCATGGATTTGGAATAGCATTTTTTATTTTGTCTAATTCCTTGTAAATATCAGAGTGTACTGTCCTCAAAAACATATCCCCAGAATTAGTTATGAGTGTGTCCCATGCAAATGTTCTCTGCTCCTAAATCCTTTGAGCAGCTTTCAAACTCTCATTCAAAATATCTTCATAGCTATTTTTTTTCCCAACTTTCCTAGCTGAGTCTGGGAGCAACAGTTTTGAGGAGGAACAGGGTCTACCCAGATGTAGATAAAAGAAAATTATTTGATGAAACGTGGAGGAGGGCAAGACAGGCAACACCTTAAGTGCACTTTAATAAAAATTTGTGGCTCATCCATGAGGCTGAGGACCTGCTGCCTGTGCTGACATAACCAAGCACATCTCAAATTGCAGGAGTCATGTCTGACAGTACATCTTTTGCTATGTAAGTCTTTCTATTTCAATAACTGCTCTAATCGTGAAGCATCCTGTGAGTTAAAATCTTGTACAATTCCCGTGGGACACCTCTCAGGTGATGGGGATATTTCCCACACCTCATCCCAGATGGACACAGGGATCTTGTAGCTCTGTAATTTACATCCCATTTTTCCTGACTACATCCATTCTGTGCACRTCCACCCAACTGTACCCGTTGAGTGGATGGTTCTGCTTTTTGGAAAAGCAGCATTTCTTAGAGGAGTCAAGACACCTTTTAAGGTTATGAACTAAATAAAAAAATWTATATGGCTTTTTCTTATATAAAGCACACATCTCTCCATAAATGCTTTAACTAGTTCCAGTTTACTGCAGAAAGTWTCCATTCTGTGGGTGTGGATACTCCCCCTCTGAAAGCCTCTTTTTGTGTGTGCACTCTACATGGTAATGCCCCACRGAGTTGGGGCATTTTCAAGTTGAGCTGAAATTATACAGAAGAACTCAAAAAACCCCTTACAAAGTCTTACAAACTTATTGAATTAAAMTTCTGGCAGCACTTGAGCTGCCCCTGCAAGGTATGGGTGCATAGGGTAGCTGATATATCCTCCACTACATATGGAATTAAAAGCATTTTACTGCACCATTCCTGCTGTTTAATTTTAAAGCATCAAATTAAAGCTTAATAAAGCCCTAATTAGGTTGCTTTATGATAAATTATTCAAGAGACATTTCACATATTCCACAGTAAACTGAATTCCCTCGGTTCTTTGGCACACAAATATCTCATTTCAAATATTTACAGAGGAACATGCCAGAAACCCAGTTCAAAGAGGTTTTGACAAATCAGAAAAGTTTTACTAAAATATAATCCCAAACATATGGTTTCTTCAGCTCGTGCAATTTCTGAGCCCAGCTGAAAATGATAGCTAATGAAGAATGAAAAGAAAAAGCTCCAAGTTTAATACAAAAATTAAACACTCTATGAAAAGATTAAGTTTCATTTCCACCAAGGAAGAAAWTTTTCTTGAGCTCCAGAGGAAGCAGGATTGGCTTCCAAATGGTGCCAGATTTCACTGATGCAGAGCTTGACATTACAGACACAGTGAGGGAGATACAGTGCTCCACAGAAAATAAGATTTAAAGCATGTTTTCTATTTACTTCTCATTTTTTACAATCACCTTGGATCCAAACCTAAGAAAGATCCCTTAAAAACTCAAGAGCTAAAAGAAACAACCAAAGCAATCTGCGGTTTTAGAAGAAAGTTTGATAAAATTTGAACTTCTGGGTTTTTTGGGGTTTTTTTGGTTTTTTGGGGTTTTTTTGGTTTGTTTTTTTTTTTTGTCAGTGAGAAAGGTCAGGCCTCCTTAGTGTCAGCTGTTCTGGTAACAGATTATTCCACAGCAAAGTCTTCCTCTTCACTCTGCCTTGCTGCTTTATGCCCAACAGTGCTTTCAACTCATCACTTAGTGTCAGAACACATAGCAACATGTGTCAAAACACRTCTTCTGGGAAGAAATCCTCATATTTCATTGCAGCAGCAGTAATTTCATACTTCTTATGGTCACACTTGAAGGTGATAATTGCACAGGATTAAAAATGTGTTCTTAATAAAAGCTGCAATTGATGGGTCCCTATAAGCTTTACAGTCTATTGTGAAGTAAAACTTTTTTTGTGGTCTGAACTCAGCAATGATCAAAACTTACACTAAAGAATTTTTCCCAAATTGTTGTGTTTCACTTTATTCTTATAAAAGCAAGGAGCCTGATGGTGTTGTAGCAGCAGAATAGCCACTTTATAATGGCTAATAAAAAACAGCACCTTTTTCCCCCCTCATCCCATCACCAACTGCACTCAGAGAAGTTTGTTTCTGGAGGAAGCTTTAATTCTCACATTATTTATTTCCTAACAGCAGGAGCCCTGTTCAATAATTTCTGTGAAGGCTGCATGAAACACACACCCAGAAATTGATATCTGCTGTTCCYAAAAGCCAGCATGGCATTGCAGCTAGATTTGTGAGTTGAATCTTCCCCTTGGCCCTGAACCTGGGCTAAAGGTGATGCAAGGGTTTGCTAAACAGAAATTGAAAACACCACACCCCCAATGCATGTGGAGAGGCCYAAATCAGTTATGGGGGGCAGATAGCAACACTGGCAGCCACATGCAGGTGAAAATATGTTATTAAAGGGTAAGTGAGTTTCTGAATGAACAATTTTCATGCCAGGTTCCTGCTATGAATAGCAGATAGGAAAAAACAGCTATATTTAGATGACCTATATTTTAGCATAGCTTTTCTTTTATAAAATGCCTTGACTGTTCAAGTTGGCACTGGCTTTTTGAATATAAAATTTGTTAAATAGTCTGACCTTTCTGGATGACACTAGAACAAACGGGTAAGCTCTGCTCTCAGGGAGCACTTCAGACTGCCAACCTCAGTCCCATGTGTTCCATTTGTTATGTCAGCTCATAGGTGCCTTTATGAAATTCAGGGATTCAAAGACTCACATCAGAAAATAGCATTCAATTAACTCAGCAAAGCTCACCACTGCTCCATTTTAGGATGCTTTAGTTTAAGATGCACTTTCAAGGAAGCAGTTAGAATAAATGAGGCTCTAGAGAGCCATGGAATTATTTTAGCTGGCAAAAACATCAAAGGCCATCGGGTCCAACCAGTAACCCAGCACTGCAAGACCACCACTAAACCACATCCCCATCCACATGTCTTTTAAACACATCCAGAGATAGAGGCTCCACTCCCAGGGGAGCATTTTGCAGTGCTTGAAAACTCTTTTGGTGGAGAAGTTCTTCCTCATACCATTAAAACCCCCTCTAACCCCTGGATGCCCAGGTGTAAAAGTAAATTAGGAAATCCTTGTTTGTTGCAGCAGCCCTCTTGTTAGAGGATAAAAATGAGCCCAGACACAGACTCCTTGTTTATCACARCATGAAAAGGGCCCTGGTTTATTCCTCTTTACAGCTCAGCCATCCTGACTCCAACCATTCACTGACCCTGGCTGCAGCAGCTCCTGCTGGGGGTTTCCCTTGCAGCCTCTGACTGCTGGTTATTCCCTGCTGAACTCTGACTGCAGGGATCAGTTTGCAGCCTCTGACTGCAGCTTTTACCTGGATAGACTGTGACTGCAGGTTCCAACAACAGGCTCTGACTGCAGCCCCAGGCTCACCTCAAAGCAGGGATTCTCTCTCCCCAGGATCCTTCTCCATGATCCTCTGGTTCCCTCTTCCTCAAGGTTCTTCCTCCTTCATGATCCTCCTCCCCAGCTAACCCACTCCCTTTTTATCACACTTTTCTTTATTGGATATATTTGTGACTCATCGGGGGTGAGGCTGAATTGGGTAATTAACACAGCTGTTCCTTATCAGGGGTAAGGTCACCTGTATTCCCTTCTCCTACACTTGTTAACTCTGATCATACTTGGCCCAAATGCAGAAAAGACACTTTAAAATGTTGGTAAACAAGACCTAGTCTCAGTATGAAAACTTGTTTAACAATCTCACAGTTTTAGGTGAAGATATAAAATACCCTGGGGATGAAAACAGATGTTACTGGAGTTGCCTGAGCTGTCAGAGAA
Source organism: Mixornis gularis (assembly GCA_003546035.1). Classification (NCBI taxonomy): domain Eukaryota; kingdom Metazoa; phylum Chordata; class Aves; order Passeriformes; family Timaliidae; genus Mixornis; species Mixornis gularis. The sequence goes on along the minus strand of QVAJ01000751.1, from coordinate 30,291 downwards.
ACACCAATTGCACCAGTCAGAGAATCCACTTAACAGCCAGGGCAGACTTGACACAGAACACTGCTCAGTGAGAGAGGCTGATGGGCTGAGAGGGAACACTATWAGCTCTGGCAGATTCCTTCCTGCTGTCAAAAAGAAGTCTTTTACCAGAGAGGAGCAGGCACATCCCATTCCCAAGGAGGGAGCAGTATCCAGGAGAAGCACTTTTGGCAGATGCCTGCCAAAGGAGAAAGGGTACAAAATGCAACTCACAGGCAGCAGCTCTTCAGCCAGGACTGCTGGAGACACAGCATGGTCACAACTACAATAAGTTTATCCTGCCTTTTCTCTCAAACACCTTCAGGGGAGCTCAAGTCAAAGGAAGGGCCACAAACTAAGGAGTCAAAGGAGCTGTTCCCAAAAAGTTGCACTGCAGCTTAACTACACAGAAATTAAGCCCAGTGTTCACACAGGACTGGAGGGCAGGGTCTCTGATAAATAGAGTGCTAAGATTGAAAAGTATTCATCATGTAAATTATTCTGCAGTCTCTATTAACAAGCAATTTAAATATATAGTATATGCTTAAAATATGTCATACATTCATTATTCTTCACATAGTTATCCTTTTCCAGAGGATTGGGACAGGTTTAAATGGAGGGAAGAAGCACAGATCCACTATTTGGCTAGATGCTTAAAACATGTATTCTGTGTCTCCTTTGTAGTCCTTATGAAACCAAGACAYACAATTGGAAAAACTCTCCAATTCCTCTACAGAGAAAATACTCTTCTTACAGGCATTTGCTCTTGGCAATTTCTTCCCCTTTTTATTTTCCTTCAACTTGTCTCYTACTGTCTTCTTCCTCTTCCTCTGTTGTTTCTGTTTATATGGTGACATAATTCCCCCAGAGAGCAGGAAAAAAACCAAGATTGCACTAGGTGTGGAAAAGAAGGGTGTGCTAGTCTTCCACAGTAGGGCATAGCAGGAAAAATTCCAGCATACAGGMAAGATGTTTCTGAAAATTACAGCTACCATTACAGCTACTACTCCCTCCTTTTTCAGCTTCCTGGCAAAGTGATAGGTTTTGCCTTGGATCACATGAAATTGAACTGTGCTTTCTCCTTCCTGAAATACAACATCAAGCTCTCCCTATCAACAACAGGGATCAGAGTCATAATAAAATAAAACTAGACCCTGAACCTTAATAAAGCGTAATTTGGCAGAAACAAACTGGTTTTGGGGTCATCTGCATAAATAAAATAGAGCAATTACCTAAATTTAGCTTTATCATTAGGTGAATTACACCAGTACTAAATTTAATCATATTCATAGTCTCTGTATTCCTTTCCCAAGCCAGCAGTGGAAGCTGCAGTGCATATGAGGTGTGTTACTTTATACCTCATTAAAACAAAATAGCTTCCAGCTACTGAAACTCACATTTGCATTATTCCCAAAATTGCATTCTATCATAATGACATTTGAAGTGAACTCAGAAAGAATTGCTATTGTTGGAATGAACTGCCTTCTCCTATAAAGGAGAGACTGCCACGAGCATAATTAATCTCCAAGTACATCAGACAATATTTCTCCTACTCACTGGTAGTATTAATGAGATCTGGTGTAGATGAAATTGGTAAAGTTGGGAATAGCAGGTTCACAAAGCAATGTATTCGTGTGTTCCAGGAGATTTCAACAGACTGAACAACAACGACCTCCAGAATACAATTATGCAAATATTTTATTCTTTTCATTTAGTTTAACTCTATATTAAGCATGCTCTCAAGAGCAAGAAGTCAGATGTGAAATGTAATTTTTCCCTTATATCAATCTTGTTATCTTTGAATCTTTGTTTAATGACAAGAGACGGAATTACTTGACACTTGTTTGCCATCTTTTAAATCCGTTTACTTTTGTGTGAGGAGAAAAAGCTGTCCATCATCCTAGCAGCAGCAGGCACAATATTGGTGCAGTTTCATGTCACTTGGAAGTAGCATTAGCTATAAAGGTAACTACTCCTCTGTCATCTAGTAAACTGGGAGCCAAAAAGTGATGACAGGAGAGTTTCATATAGAAGGAGACAAAAGTAGTGAAAATAACAGAATATGGTGTTTCTTTTTCTGTTCAGGGGTTACTGASTTAGCTGCTACRTTTCAGTGGAGCTCCCACTGAATTCTACAGTCACAGAAAATATGTCTGAAACAGGTCTTGAGAAGCCATTTATTATTTCAGCCCCATTTCAAGGCAAATATGTGTCATGTCCAAGTCCTTCCAACCTGGTATTTATATAACATGACTTTTAAACCCTTGAGAAATAAGGTTCAAAAACCTACTTTGCTGTTTCACTATTAATGAGTTGCTAATGATTAGATGCCTCCCTKTTGCTTTAATTTAAGCTTAGTAATTCTTGTTCTGCCAATCACATGGAAAACAAATTTTGTCCTTCTGCTAAATAATTCCAGGTCATCAAGGCCTAAGATATSTGGGTTTCTAACCTTTTGTGCCTTGCTCTTTAGCTCTTTTCAGATGGGACTTTTTTTTCTTTTCTTAAATACACCAAGACAGACATAAATGCTGAACTGCTGTGCAGTGCAGAGACATTATTTTAACACATCTTCTAGGCTACAGTCATTTTCAAATACAACCCAGCATGGCTCCTGTTCTTCTTGCAATAATTTAAAAACTGGAGAGTCACATACATACAATTTGCAAACCACTGTAACACCAAAACCCTTTCCTGAGGAGCTGGTACTAACCAATTTATTTTCCCACTCTTGTTTGTGGCGTAGAACAGCACCTCGCAGGTGTTATTCTCAAAATTARTACTCATTTTAAAATTATGACTTCAACTTACAAAAACTATTTTTCTGTTCAAATGCTGTTCCCCAGCACATCTGTACAGCCTCTCAACATCCATAAGGAGAAAATAATTTCAACAAACTCTCCACTCTGCTGCAAGCAAAAGAAACCACATGAAATAGCAGAGGTTTGAAAGTTTAGATGAACTATCTAAGGTCAGGAATCTGATCTCAGACCCTCCCTCCAGCCATGGTCACAACACTCAGCAAGCAAGGATGAGTGACATTCCTCCCAAAAATRCTTGCTGTCATCTGGAAAAATAGGGATAAACAATTCATGTTTATTTTGAGGAACGTTTCTGATGTAGACACAAAMCTAGACATACAAGACAGTATTTATGAATTATAAGCCATGAAATTATTATGTTTATATAATAAAGCACAAAATGACTGCGATGCCATCTGGACTGAGCAGGGGAAGAATCATTAAAGTTGTGATGGAAATAGACTGAGATTTTAAACTAATTTTAAAAAATCAGGTTACAGCCTCAGACTGAGGATTTGAATCAGAAAACCACATTAGTGTCAGGTATTCTCATTCCACATTTTGAGAGTGCTTTGAGACTGTGTTCTGAGCTCAGGAAAACACTGCGTTGGAGGTTTAAATCCATCTCAGTGTAGCTGACCAAACAACATCTGTGTGACCACTGGACTGAAGTGCTCCCTGAATGAGCATGATTTAAAGGAGTTTGCTTAGCAGAGATCCATACAAATAAAAGGGAGAGGGAATCAAGATACAATGACTTTCCTGCTGTCAGACGTGGTACAGAATTACAGAACGATTATCTGCCAAAGGCTGAACATATGAACACAACTAAGCTCCTAGTTCTCCTTCACAGTGTGACAAAACCTAATGATCCTTCAGTGCTTTTGCTTTATGCTGTTATTTTTCCAATAAATAGTGTGAACTTGTTTCTTCTCACCCCCTAAGTAATCATTTMTGACAATTTATTTGGAATGACAAGTTGGTGTTATGTCTCCCGTTCCTCTGCAGGAGTTGTRCTGGAACATCTTTATCTCACTGAGTCTTGTCCAAAAAAGCACAAAATTGAAGAACCAGGGCACAAGAGCTTTCCAATTGTCTGAAGCATTTATACTCTCAGGGAAGTTCTGGAGAACTCACACATCAAGTATGACAGCAATGGCATGATTTGTGGTGTTTGGAAACTTTTCACAAGGAAGTTTTTAAAGTTCAGGCACTTGTAACTGAAGTATTGTTAAATATTAAAGTGGTAAAAGAAAAAACAACTAAGGGAATGTCAGGCTAAAGCAAAAAGGAGCACTACTGTTACATAAAACTATTTTGACCCTGCACATCTGTGGTGGGTTGGCATTGTGTGGCTGCCAGACACCCACCCAGCATTCCCTCACTCTCCCTCCCTCCTGTACTGAAAGGGGAAAAAATAAGATGAGAAATCTTGTGGGTGAAGCTAAAGGTGGGGCTATCACTCAGGAGTTACTATCGTGGGTAAAGTGACTTGGGGGAAATTTAATGTATTGACAATTGCACCAAATTAAGATGGGACACCCCCTTTACTGCTACGCACAGTCAAATCTGCTGGCATTCCCTAGGAGATGTTCTGACCAGATAAAAGATTTGCCACAAAGAAGATCAGAAAGAAAAAATTCTCTTCCTAGTCTTACAGATCAGCCATTGCCTAAATGCTGTCCTGCTCAACAGGCACGGATTTAATTTTGAATGTGCTGGGCTGTGCTCACATAAAATACATTTATTTCTGCCCCTGATTCTAGACAAGGGCTCCCTCCCCTAAAATCTCTGCTGCATAATGCCCACACACAAATCAGCCATGAAGGGATATGAGAATCACTTTTAGTGGATATAAATTTAACAGCAGAGAGAGAACCCCATGCTCATTTCCCACAAGCAACGGGGAAGGCTGAAGAAGTTCCACRCTGTGTTAAAGACACTGTAAGACCTGCATTTATTCATGCTCTTCAGAGAATACTTCCCCAAAGATTACAACACTGCAGGAGGATGTKTTATGTATTATTATTCCCTTTCTGGTTAAAGTCATGTAGCTACAGAGGGCAGCCCATCCCATCCTGGCCAGAACAAACGTGCCAGGGCATTTTGTGTGAGGTTCATCACCACGGAGCAGGGACGGGAGACAGTGAGATACAGGACGTCTCCTGTTCTACTTCACTTGTTTTCCATAAATTATGGAAATGTGGGACAGAACTGGGAACTGTGAATAACTGCAGAAGACACTGCACTTGGCAAGTGAAAGCTGTCAGTGATCAGTGGCTGGGCCAAGGTTTGTTGCTTGGGCTCAGCCATCAGTTCAGCTACATTTGAGAAGCTGATTTTCAGACAGCAGTGTTCCTTTTCTGGAGTACTGAACTCTGAAGCAACCTTTATTGAAATGGAACATGGCACAAAATGAAAAGAAAAATGGATTGTTACAGTAACTAACTAGGAAGTCTTCTTCTCACAGAGTTGAAAAAAGAGAACTGTGAAAGTTGTGGTTGAGCAGAAATCATTCCCACATAATTAACCATTAATTTTATTTTTGCATTTCATTGTATTATCTACAATTACAGTACTGTGCTTATATAAAGCAAAATAAGATGCTGGCAATATCTAAGGAAAGATGCCAACAGCTGCAGGAATTCAGTCTTAACTAGATTTTCTSTTGCACAGGTATTACACTACTAACAAGTAAGAATTTGAAATGCTGGGATTAGCCAAACTGGTATCTTCAATTCTCTGCATTATTGACTTTGGAAGACCAAAGTTACATTCATTCTTTAAAATTAAAACTTTGAGATTCYAAAATGCATTTACCAATTGGTCTACCAAGACCAGGAAAACACGTAGAAGTCTTTAAAACTTGACACCTAGAGGAAGAGTTTTTCATTTTTAACTGAAAAAATGTAAGTATATCCTGCAACCATATTCCATATTTTACTCATCTTTTCCCAACTAAACAAATTGACTTAATCTTCAGATAACATTATTTCTAGCAGGGTTGGAACAAGATTTGCTTTCTCTTTCCTCCCCTTCCCCCATTTAAAAAAAAATAAAAAATAATAATAAAAAAAAAGACAAGCAAGCAAAAATGATAATATGGATTTGGCAGGAGTTCTGCTATCTTTTCATTTTTGGATCAAGCACAAAATATTTTATCTTATCTAGTACTACATATTCCATGAAAAAGTAGAACAATTCAAATCTTTAACTGAGTATAATAGATAATTTAGTCCACTGAGACTAGAAAAATGTAATTTAGTATATTGCAAGAAAGCAATATCTTCTTTGTTAAGGTCATATGATGCCCACAGGATGCTTACACTTAGACAATGCAAAGTTCTACTAAGTAAAAATGGAGAGCTGAGCTTTTCCCTAAGGAGTTTCCAGATGAATTTTGCCTTAGGGTGAGGGGCATGTAGCCAATAAACAATAATCAGAAAATGCAAGAGAAACCCTATCAAGTTTTTGTACCAATAGAAAGACAAAGGAGATAAAGTTGGCTACTCAGGTGAGGAATCAAGAACATGCTGATAATAAATTTTTCTAATGATTATGCATCCAGTAAAAAATAAAAAAAGAGCTGTACTCAAAAAACTCTCTTTAATGCATCACTACCGGCCCTGGGTCTGTGGGGTTTGGTCAAAGGAGGGAGACACTACAGRGATGAACTCCAAGCATCTGTCAGTCTTTGGAGAAATCTTTCTTCATTGACTGGAAGGCTACTCACACAAGCACCTTTAAACTGCTGATATCACTCAAAATAAAAGAAAAGTTGCAAAAGAGTTGCYGTTCTTTGAAAAGATCCATATTCAGCAGTTTGCCTGTCCTGTCCAAGAAGGATATATTGTAAATAAATAGTAAGCTACTCCTAAGGTAAAGACATGTTATTCTAGTTACATCAAAACTCTAGCTGTGGTCTAAGAAAAAACATTGTTGAAGCCTTGGACTAGCAGAAAATTGTATTTTTTAGAAAATCAGAAGCTATAAGCTAGAAATAACCAGCATATTGAGGCTGATAGAGCGGATTGGATGAACTCCACAGAGAGGCAGAGAAGGCAGGAGACAAAACACCTGACTTGGATGACACTCAGACACCCCCATCTGCACCTCCTCTGCCTCCACACACACTCTCTGTTCCTTGTTCCTGCTCCAGAAGTCTGAGCCTGAAAAGAGAAGCCTCATATCTTTAAGCCACCCTGCAGCTCTACTTTTATGGGTGGATTATTCCTGGTAATCAATTGGCTTTGTTCTATCCAGGGAGATATCAGTCTGGAAAAGTTTCTCTCCTTGGAGGCTAAGCTGGAAAATCAATTTCCCTCAGTTCTAAGGACAGTAGGAGCTGGAAGAGAAATGAGATCCAGGACAATCTTTCCATCCTGGGGTGACTGCTGCAGCCTGGCTTTTACATGATTTGTGGCACAGAGCCTGACCAACAGGGTTTTTATTCAATTCAATTGCTGAGTGCTGAAGCTAAGATCCACCACAAAAATCTAAAACTCTACAGAGCTTGCTCTCCACTTCTTTGTTTCTACCAGTGTCTGTAGACAAATCAAACGTTAAGAAAGGGGAAGAAGGTGGGAATCAGATTCCCTGGTCACAGTGGGTTCAGCTTTCCCTGTAGCCTGTTCCAAGGGGAACGGCAAAACCCACATTCTGACTTGCAGAGAGGTATTTCCAAAAAAAAAAATCAATCCACAAATCACAAGGAGAAAAATTTAACAAGAGGCTCTGGGATAGGAAATAAAGCCTGAGAGGAATAACRAAGCCAAATTAGTACACAGGAAAACGAGGAGCATTGAAAAGCAGCACAGTGACAGAACGAGGGTTTACAGACTCAGGTTCTCCAAACTCGCTGATCTTTTACATGAAGGCAGCCACTGAACTCAAGGTTTCAAGGGCAATGGTTACAGGCAACTCTAAAGTATGAGAGTACATCAGAAAACTGAGACTCAACTCTGAAACAAGCAGAAACKCACTACTCCAAGTTGCATTACTTACATTGCGAGTAAATTTATCTCAGTATTATTCTCCTGGATAGTTGAATTTTTCTTTCTTTCTAAGAGTAACAGCATTTACCAAACAGGGAGTGCTCACATGCACACACATACAAATGGAGTCAGGCAGCTTTATTTGGAGTCTTTTCAGGCTGGTCTGTACATGTTCTGCCTGTTAACTTTGGCTGTTTTGATTTTATTCACATGGCAGGGATGTGGTCATTCATATTAACATCAACACTGGGCAAGCTGGAGTTCAGATCCCATTCAGAAAAGAGGGACAAAAGGACACCATCATTCACACAAAGGTGGCACTGAAATCTGAACATGAGATGAAAAATGTTATGTGAGCAAAACCACCAGCACAGAATTCMGTCTACACAACCACAAAATACATGGAAAAAAAGTCCACACTGTGTTCTTTCTCTGCCCTGCCTACACCACCAAGGAAACAGCAGTTTTCTGGTGCCATCACACAGTGTCACTTCTACTGCTGTCCTTAAAACTGCTTTGCCACCAATGGCACGTGTGCCACTATCACTGAGCAAAACTCCTGGATAATTGGCTTCCCTGTGCCTATGAAGGGGAAGAAGAAAACCCCTTTCCTTGCAATTGTACACAACTAAACCTTAAAATATCCCCTCACAGCATTGCAGCTATGGCACCACCATTCATTGCCTCCTGTTTGAGTGGGCCTGCCACGTCCTTGTGGGAAGAACTACATGGAATTAATTTTATTTTCCTTGCACAGGCCACTTTTGAGCACTGGAACKCTGGGAAGAGTTTAAGTAACTGATCAGGCACTTTGTTTGTGCTTGGTGAAAGAAAAAAGCTGAGATTCCCTCCCACCATCAATTTTCCTGACAGCCTGTCTTCTTTCTGTGTTATCTCTTTCAGCCTTTTATGAGGAAAGCTTCAGTGAAAGATGTTTCAGTTAAAGGTTTGCTGTCACTGCAAGACTATCTAAAAGAAAAGCATCACCTGGGACCAGTATAAAGCCTAAAAATATTACTGGAGGCTTTTTGGGTTGCTTCCTTTGTGAGTGGATATGGGGAAAAAATATGTCTATCAAGACCTTTTTTTTCCCCTTTAATAATTCTGCCTAGCCTGACAAATATATTTTTCACCCTGCATTGATATCAAATGAACATGATTCCGTGATTGCAGCAAGCAGGCTTGGCTTGCAGCAACAAGGATGGGTTTAATAGACTCCTGATGGAATTCCTATTAATTTCTCCTCTCTTATTGGTGATAAAACATTTAGCTCTCAGTCTCCATTAATCTAAAACTTGGTGCTCTGAGCCAGTTTATACAGCATGCCCACATTTCTGGCTTTGAAAAGCAATGTAAGTCAGCACAACAGAGAATTCGGGGCCTCTCCTAAAAGCTAAAGGTATTGCCTGAATTGAAGTTGACATTTTGGCACACAATAGACTATACTGATGTTATCAAGAACAGTTAATTGACCCAAAAAATTCTTGCTGCATGATCAGATGTTGCAATGAATGGCAAGATTTGRGGGGTAGTTTTTTCATACTTGCTAGTAGGAACATTGAAGAAATAAGAGGGGGTTCTGTCTTGTTTATTCTGATAGATATGGAAARTAATAGTGATGCCTTGGGAAGGCTGACCTGAAACAGAGACTGGACAGAGCTAAGATAATAAAATAGATATTTATTGAAAGGCCTTTAGGGTACACCGTGGGCAGGACAAGAGCCTGGCCAGGGCTACACCCAAGGTGCACCCAAAATGGTCACAAAAATGCACAACCGGTCACGAGGCCTCACACTTTTATAAATTTTGGTCCATTTGCATATTGGGGGTTAATTGTCCAATTACAGGTTCAGATWATGAAGTCCCATCCTTCTTGTTTTCTCTCTTCAGCCTACCCTTGTTTTTGCTTTTGAGCCGGAAAACTTGTAACAGTTGTCTGTGGTCTTCAGCAGGAAAAGAATTTGTTTTGTCTCCCTACTCTGTGAAGAGAGCTGAGTGACAYKGAATGTGAGGCTCAGAACTGCACCCCTGGGCAGCACAGAACCTGAAAACATGAAAACTAAAACTGAAGGCATCACCAGCAGGGCAGAGAGGGGSGAGCTTAAGACCACAAGGCACCCGAGCATATGGGGACAGGTCCCACTGTTAGTGGGGTGGGGATTAATGAGGTCCCAGTTCAGTGGCTGCTCTTACAAGCAAAGGGAGGAGAAAACAGGACTGAGCCCCTTTACCTGCCCAATCCTCACTGTCTCTCTGCCCCTCAGAGAGAAACCCCCAGATAAGAAAAGTGCAACCAGATGCCCTTTCCCCTGAGCTTGGCCACTCCTTTGTTTGCTGAAGTACCCAGTGTGTTAGTGTGTCCTAGCAACTTATGGGRAAAATTCTATAGGTGAAAAAGGAACAAAATTAAAGAAACCTAACCGACCAACAATAGRGTATACTTCTGAAGATGTTAATTTGTTCACTCCTTCTTCCGCAATACAAATGACTAAAATATTCAGATTTGTGCCCCGAGTAATTTGTGGAACCCTTGTTAAACACCTCTCATTTCAGTAAATTATCAGCCAAAACTAAACAGCAGTCATTTGAAATTATGCCTAAAAATCTTTTTGGCTCACTGGATTCCAGTGAGACGTTTTCACTGATAATTTCATTGCATTATTTCTTTTGACCCCTTCTAAACAAGGCTGAGAGGGCAGCACCTCAACTACCAAAATTAAGTACCTTATGTTCTAAACCTTCCGTTTTTCAGTACTTCTATGTTTCAGCATGGAATAAAGAGTAGAACTCAAAATTAATATATTAAAAAAAACTCAAAAGAGAAGAAGCAATTTCTTCTTTTGTTCTTCTTCTTTTGTTCTTCTTTTCTTCTTTTGTTCTTCTTCTTTTGTTTGATCACTTTTGTCAGATACTATATTTAAGATAACAATAAACTGCACACAGATATTCCCCCATATTCAAGAGGGGACCACAGAACTCCTCAACAGACCCTTCACTTTTTAGGATGCATTTCTCCATCTAAAACAAAGTTCTGCCATCTCCCTTTCCTTCACTCACARCAGACAGCTTCAATTATAAAACCTGCTGAGATAAGGTCTCTGCWTCATGAGACTAATGAACACTTGAAATGATGCACTGAACTAATGGGTATTGAATACAGAATAGCTATTTGTTGTGTGAATTTCATCACCTCTTATTCCTTGGATGTGATTTTCACAATGCAGTAGCTTGTAATGGAAAACTATTGATACAATAAGAATTTTAGCTCTCTAGAAACCAACCTGAAGTATTCAAGGTATTATATTTGAGTAAGTTGCTTTGAAATGTGGATTTCCAATTCAGATTATACTCATGCAAAAATCGTTTGGACAAAATAATCGTTTTCTTTTTTAGTAATTTATCATCAAAATAAAACTCTGCAGTAGGAGGATGATTTAAATTAAAATTTAAATTTAAAAAGGGTATAAAAACTTCACAGGGGGATGGTTCAGTTGGTCAGCTGGAAATGGGCTTAGTAGGGATGCCAACACACCAAAATTGACCACTTTGTGTTATACCTTTGGTTTAAAATTTTGCCCCCTCCAGCAACAGTCACAGAATATGAAAACAAAAACCTCTGAAACTGTGAAATAAGTTTTGRAAARATTTCACACTTTTTTWWAAAAAACCTKCTAATTTCCAACCTATTTTCTGAAATGACAAAACTGGAATTTTTTCCTTAAAAAACAAAATCAGCTGGAAGTTCGTTTCAATTCAATCCTTTACAGTTGGCCAACAACAGAGTCACYCTCAGCACCTGATGTTGTCTCTACTGCTACTACAAATACAAAAAGCAGGAGGTCTGGTGGGCTTAACTTGCAACTGAAACTAATGAATTTATAAATTTTAAATTTCAGCTTTTGATAACCCCCTAAAAAGGATCTAAATCTCCTGTGTAATTCACTCTGAAAGAGGAAGAAAAATTCAGGGTTTTTTTTTCTAAGTTATCTTGGGGGCTGGCAGAATGCAAGCCACCTGTGACAAACTCTTAATTTTCACATTTGTTTTGAGTGATTTTTTTAAAAATCACTGAAAGTTGTAATAAAGTTGAAATAAACAACTGTTGCCAAGTACAAACCCTTGGTACAGACTGTGCAAAATTGCTTTCTATTTGAAGAACTGTGCTGCAGACCAGAAACAGAACCTGGCACAGCTGCCTGGTAAGTCTTTGCACTAGAAATGGTCCTCAAAAATGTTCCACAGGAAACACTTGAGCCTTGTGCATCCTTCTGCCTCCAGCTGAGTATCTTTGGACACGGAGTTATGAGCTGATTCCGCAGTGACCAGGTGCAGGGATGTGTCGGTTTGAAAAGACAGAYGTCTGCCAGGGAAAAGCCAGACTGTCCCTTGGAATGGAGAATGTAAACCCCCTCCCTGTGAGTTATTATAATTTTGAAATTATGGGGCTTTCGGGCAAAGGTATGGGAATAGGAATAACAGCTCTTTACTACGAATATTAAAAATGCTGTAGTACCAAAAACAAAACAAAAACAAAAACAAAAAAAACCCCAAAAAATCCCCCCAAAACCAAAAAACCAACAAACAAACAAAACAAACCAACCAAACAAAAAACCTACCAACACAAACCAACCAAAATTAACAAAGAAAGAAAAACCACTGGCAGAGTCAAAACTCTGGGACTCTGTTGGTCAGGGTGTAGAGAGCAGTCCAATTAAATCCTCCTGGAGTGACAGATGTGGTTCTGTTGAAACAGAGATGATCCTGTAGAAGGATTCAGTGGTGTCAAGATGGGTTCAGTCTTCCTCTGGGAATCCAGTGCAAACGGGCTGTCCTGGTGTTCTGAATCTCAGGTTTTATCCAGGTAGGAATGCTGGGCTTCTCCCACTGGGTGGAGCATCTCCCAATGGGATGATGTCATTTTATCCATCAGGCAGTGAGCCTCGATGGCCCATTAACAGCAGATATCCCCCAGAAGAAATGAAGAATGCTGTCCCACCTGGTTTTAACAGCTGGCCCATTAACAGAAGACACCCTCTCCCTCCCCCTAAGAGTTATGAGATAAAGAAAAACACCTCCTCAGCAGATTGGGAACAGAATACATCTTGCATTGCAACCCAAGTCAAGGGCTGCTCGGGCAGTACTGCCTTATAGAGCCATGTAAAATCTCCAACAGAGTTCACCTCAGCAGCACGAGGTGATACTGAAATGTCTCCTACAAGTGGAAGACAAACACTGGTAGGACTGGAAATGGCACCTGCAACCCTCAGATTTAAGAAACATTTAAAAATGGATCCAGCCATAAATGAATTAAAAATCAAAAGTATTTCAGCACATGCAGTTTTGGCAATCCTTTTTCCTTGCATGGACAGAACTTCTTTGAGTACAGCAAATATGTGATGTAAGAAATCACAGAAATGGGGTGGAGAGAGGCTACTAAAATCTCAAGAGGAACAGGAGGCTGAGCTAATTGTGATGATCAACTGACTTCTTTTTCTCATGCCTTGGTAAAAAAAAAAAAAAACCCAAACAAACAAACACAACAAAAACAAAACAAAATACTGGATGCTTCCTTAGTTACCTTCTATAGCACCCAATGGAATTATGAGGAAATGTCTGGAAGCAGGAACACACCTGAGAGAGGTCCCAGAAACACACTGGCTGTGAAGCAAAAGATTCTTCTTTTCTCAAGCACAGAGAAAATGTTCTTGAGTCATCTCCAAGCATAACTAATAGTGATCTTTAATTGATGTCTCCACTGTGAGACTGGAACTTCCCAAGCACATAAACCACCCTCATACCCTGAACCAACCTACCTGCACATCAGGTGGGGCTAAMATCTGTTCCTGTGGAACAGTTCAGTGGTGAAACCAGTCATCACCCAGTGCAGGAGGGGATCCCCCAGAGGTTTATTGGCTGCTCATGAAGTTCAAACAGTGCCATGAGAGGAAAAAAGGGAGGCTGGCTAAACACCTTGGGAAAAAAACTGACCAAAACCAACCTGGTTCTGAGGTGTTTGTCAGTGTGGTACTGACAGGGCTGTATAACTAAAATAGGGATGGCTCACACGTGCTCATCAAGCCAATTTATTACTACACTGCATCACACATTGTGTCTGGGAGACACACATATATCTCCTTACTACAGGAACATGTTTGTACATAAATTTAATCTGGCGTGACTGCAAACCTGGGAAACTCAGATGAATTCAGGTGATGTCCTGGAAATGATATGCAATTTATTATTGATGTTGCTGGGCAGGAAAGGAGATTTATACATCTCTATCATGAGTAGGTCTATCCCCAGCTGTTAAGTCAGAGCTTTTTAACAAGTTTATTTCAATGTTTTCTGAAATCTCTTTTCAATGTTTTCTGAAATCTCTTTTCAATGTTTTCTGAAATCTCTTTTCAATAGTAAGAATTTCTCAGTTGATTTTCTTCCTGGCTTTTTGAAATTTAAGTAAATCTAACAAGCTGAGCAAATATCTGAGGTCTGCCTGCCCTCTGTCTGGAAAAGGGATTTCTCATTCTGTGTATCACTCACAAATCACTGAGGAGCTCACAYAAAGTCAAAACCCAGGCTTATCACCAGTGAAGGTGAAGCAGATTTGGTTTTGATTAGAAGTTAGATACAGACCCACCTTCAGTGCCCTGGGTTAATAACAGCAAAGTCACACATTCAAAAGTCAGGAGATTATGGAGCACCTTCAACTTCTGCTTGTTGAAGGTATAAAGCAAATTACTGTCTTGGATCACAGAGGGAAAATTAGGAAAGAAGTGCATAGTACCAGGAAACATTATTTGATTTAAATTACCTGACATCTGTACCGGGTGCTACATGTTCCAAATACCTTGGCTGTCAAACACAAGGAAAAAAAAAAATCACAATAAGTATTTCTGTGATTGTATTGAATTGCTGCCAGAGGATGTTGCTTCCCTGGGCACACCCATATGAGCAGTGGGTCACCACGGTTCTACCCAGTACTCCCAAGTTTACCAGTACCTGCTCTTCAAAATTATTATTACAAGAGAAGAGAAAATAATTTTTCAAAAGGGTTTTATTAAATTTAAAGTGATCTTCATGATGTCTCAGGTGTATCAATGAAAGTATTCTAAATTTTCAAATCGTTTTCATATATATATACATTTTAGTTTTTGTTCTTTTAATAGCACAGATCTCTAAATCTAGTTACTCAGCTTATACAATTCAGCATGATTCCACTGAGAAATAGCTTAGAAGAACCAAAAATATTTTTTCTTTTAGAAACAGATATTGTTTATTGCAATGCAACCTAGTTTATAAGCTAAAGAAAAAGCAGATTGAGGAAACATAGGAAAACAGTAATTAAAAAAAAAAATCAGAGCAAAACATCACTATTTTTAAGAAATATTTCAATTAATTTCCAAACCAGCAGCTCAGTATATTGAAAAATAAGTGTTTTGGTCTGTGGCAAAGAGCCAGAAATTATAGTCATAGGGCATTCCTGATCCACGACAATAATAACAGCATGTCTTCCACCAAAATCAGAGGAATAACGCAGCCACAAGCTACTGAGAAAACAAGGGCAAAAGAAATACAAAATAGCATGTGAGAAATTAGATAAATAAAAAAACCTTCCAAACCATTCATTCTCAATTGTGTTTACATGGACATCTCTACAATCATAATAAATGAATTATGTCAGAGGAACATGAACATTATTGCACTGCATCTTAGTTACATCTTATTGTAACTGCATCAGAATTTGTGAGCAGGCTGTCCTCTGCACATAGGGAATGTGGTTTTCACTCACCAATAAAGGCAAAATCCAAAACTGAACTGCACTGCTGTACCCATCTTCTTAAGTGGAGTCTCTAAAACCTGCATTTTCAAATCAAAGGATGAAACTGGAGATCATAAAGAAAGTGTTGCACTCTCGCTGCAAAAAAGCCATTTTTGCTGGGAATTCATTATTCATAATGAATCATAGGGTTATGACAAGTAAGTGGCATTACAAAAAAACCAAAACAACCAAAAGCAAGTGTTCAAACTTACTTATAATCATAGCTTATGCAGAAATTTACTGAATTTAGAAATGAAAAAGTTGTATGAAAGCATAAACAAACCAAGTGGAAGTAAGTATTTAATTATTGAGCTGCAAGAAAAGGTTTTCTTAAAACAGTTAAAGAAAAACTATTTCTTTAAATGAGCAACTCAGTAAGGTGGAACCATTAACATCTTGCATTTGTTTTCTGAATGCTACATGGGTAGGATTCATAATCTTAAAAAAACCAAACAAACAACCCCTCAATATCTGACAGGAGAGGTGGAAACTCTTAATTAATTTTGTCCTCAGAATTTTATTTGTATGACGTGGTAAGAGCCATTGTTGCCTTTCCCGAGCTCGTTCACACTCAGACCCTTCCCCATCCATCCCTCCTTCTGTCACATTAAACATTTAGATTGCAATTATGAGAAACTGCTCCCTGAGACAGAGATGGGGAGAAATAATGAATTGCAGCTGGAGGGGATGGCCCAAAGTGTGATGGCAGTGAGCATTCCCTCACCACTGCAACATAAAACTTTCATACCCCAGGAGGAGGTAACAACGCAAATATCCAGATGCAGATCAGTATCAAAGAGAATCCGTTTTGGCTGAATTGTGGTTTTTGCTATATTGGGGCATTTAAAGACATAATGTATATTTAATGGCTAGAGAACAGGAGTTGTAGAGTCCTCAAAGGAAGGCAGTTTGGCTTGGGCATTAATTCACCATGGGAACTCGGCCATCCTTTAAAATGGTTCCCTGTGCCTCCCCATCTCTTTTATGGACAGGTTTAATTCTGGCAGCACAAGAAGGATGGATGTCGTCATGACCACACTTGAGATACGCCTGCAAAGGAAAAATTAGTGGATTATAAATAGACTTGACAAAACATTTTTATTTGCATCACTTAGCACCTACTCTGAAATAACTTGGTTTAAGGACATTTTAATAGGACTATATTAAAAAGTTGCACATTTTGGTTCTAGAAACACTGAAAAGATGCATAATTTTTATCCTATACGATTTAATATTATTTTACTCCTTAAAAAAATTCTAATGGAGTTCATTGAAAATTCACAGGGAAAAGTTTTCCAGTACACCCCATTATTTTTTATTCTCTATTTACTGTGTTCTTTGTTTAATATAAATACTTCTATTTGATCAAGGTCCAGAAATACTACTTAAAGGGAACATTTCAAATTATTTGGGCTTGCTTTCTTATTCTATAGCCATTAAATACAATATCTGTTAAAGTTCATTCACTGTTTTTCACCTAAATTGATTTCCTTTTTTCATGTTTCACTCTAATTTTTCAAAACCTCCTCAACAGAGGAGTCTAAAAGCATCAATATTCCACATTTTAATCACTAACATTGCTGAGCTGTTGATATCCAGAAAAGTTAAAACGGAAAAGAAGAAAAAAGGGAACCCCCTTTTATACTCAGTTTATTCTCTTTGTAAGAGAAACAAAGTACAGAAAAAAATAGGAGAAAATGAAAGATGAGTTGCCCTGAGGGAAGAAATCAAAACACTTGGATAACATAATTTTGTTTAATTAATCGCTTTAATCTAAAATTTAGTTCAAAAATGCTTTTTCATTCATAGCTTGTTTTATTATCTTTCTTATTGTGAATTTTCTGTGAGATCCAAAGGAAATTTCCAATGTTCTGATGAGGTAATAAACACACAGAGGGGCTGACTTGAACAGCAGTGATATTTTCATGGGGGGCAGACCAGGGACCTTCTAGCAGATGGTGATTCCAAGATGTTCTTATCAAGCAAGAAGTCATTAAGCATTTTCAGTATTTTTTGCAATAATTTTGCTGCATCCTCTTCTCTGAAAACTGTGCATGTATCTGGCCTCCATAAAAGTGCTAAGGGGGTAATGATAATTTAAATTTACAAATAGAAGAATCAATATGCAGAGGACACAGTCAGCAGGACAGATCTGATTTGGGCATCCAAGAGAGATTGAAATATACCTACACTTCATCATCATCTGTCCACTGCATTATCTAAGGCAGAAATTACGAAGGCTTCCATAAAGTATTTTCATTTTTTGGGGTAGGTTTAAGGCTCTGGTGATGGCACAGTCAAGATCTGAAGTTAGGAATCATTAGCACTGTCTTAAAAGTCTCACTGAAAACACAAGTTCAGAATGTTAAGAGGCCTAATCGTTAATTTTTTGAACTAAAAATAATATTTGATCCTAAAAATAGTCCTGGGAGATGAAATTAGAGTAGCTTACTTTCTAACAAATTGCTGGTGGACAAGGGTTTCAAGCCATTTATATACATAAGTCTCCTCAAGTGAATAATCAAATTTACAAATATGCAAGCAAATCTTCATAAATATGCAAAAACAAGTCCTTGTACAGCATCAAAGTCCCACTTTGATAGTTATTAAATCATCACCCAAAAAGGATGCTAGAAGAATACTAAAGTGGCAAATGTCAATCCTGTAAAAGCTATGAAGCCCCAGCACAAAACATGTGTTTAGGTACTGTAATATGGTTATGGTCACGTTTACCCACTGCTAATTCCATTTACAGATGAACTGATCTCATTAAGTTAGAATATCCATTAAGTATTTTCAGCATTTTTTTTTTCTAGCAGCAAACGGCCCCGAAATCTACTTACTGAACTTATTCATTTGCTCATGGGATTTTCCAAGACACTTCTCACAAATCCTGATGTAGGTTCCACAGCTTCCAGGAGGCAAGGGGATGGGTGGGGCCGTTCTGCAAATGAGGATATGACACCTGCAGAAGTTATGATCAAAAATGACTTTTTATGTGGGGATCCAAGTTAAAGGCCTTCCATCAGGGTTTTCAGAGTAACGTCATATAAAACTACACTGGATATTTCCAATGCTTCTGCTACTCCTAGGACTGGTTGGAAATCAGAAGATTTAAGCTGCTAACCTAACACACCTTTACTGCACACCGGCAAAGTGCAGTTTTTTGAATCCCTGAAGGTTGGTTAAATTTGGGGTATTTTCAGAAAATGTCGCATTCCTGATTCTCCGCCAGATTTCAAACCCTTGTCCAAATCATTGACATACCAAATTTCTCTTCAACTGAATACCACTGATTTTTTGACTAGCATTGTTCTCAAAAATGCAGTGATTTTACCCAGAAATTTATGTGTTTTTCCTAAGAAAACACCTTGGGAAAGGGGAAAAAAGCATCTGCCCAAGAAATTACTGTCTGACAAGGCTACGAGCATGCCACAAACTTGTCCATAAGCATGACCAGCAGGCAGATCCTTAATATAAAGATGAAATATGTGGGGGAAGACTCAAACAGGGTCCTGAGCAAGAAATCCAAATGAACCAAGACAGTGTTGTAAGGACTGCAGTGTCATTATTGCAGAGTCACCGTGGGTTGTTCATCTGTTTCCACTTTGTTCTGATGGAGCTAATTTTAGAGGGTTTTGGTCCAATTTCCTCTTTCTCAGGCCTTCTAATTAGGTACAAAAGATTTCCAGTTTTATGACAGGGCTTAAAGAGGTTCATTAGTTTTTGTACATGGGCAGTAAATCTGCTCTCAGTGTTCTGAGGGGGAGCAGAAACTCTGAGGCTGGCTCCAAACTTCACACCAGAGGAAGAAGCTTCAAAGGACCTCACCAACCAAGTACAACCAGAGGCAAAATATTAGTTGATCTGCAAGTACCAATATTAAATATTTTATTATTGAAGGTACAGCTCAATTAGGTTTTCAGTTCAGGATTTAATGCACTCTCCAGCCAAGGGATGGAGCTGAGCCCTAAAGGTCACAGCACTTTGACCCCAAGACAGAGAGGGAGGTGTCGAAGCACCTTTTGGTCTTGCTTCTTCTTTTCCCAAAATATTCACACCTACAATGGTGGATTTAAAAAAGCATTGGCTTAATCTTAATTTTATCTTCTTTAGCTTAAAGCACCTCTAAAAATTTAAAAAAAAAATTTAAAAATGCCTCAAAAAATTATTTCAAAAAAGTGACTGATGTATAAATCTAAAACTGTTTCTTTCTTAGCAGTTCATAACTGGCAAATGCTATCTCCTTGTGATTATGCATGAATAATGAAAATTTGTTTTCATGTTTATTATCACCACTCTCACATCATATTTGATTTTAGAAGTAAACAATATGAGTGTATGATTTCATGAATCAAAAATAAAGTCAAAAGGCATTTTTATTTTGAAAATTGCATCAATTAAAACAGTTAACTACAGCTCAACAAAATAATAAAATTGATGGGGAATTCTGAAAGAGATTTCTATTTAAACGCAATTTTATATTTTCTAATTGAGACCCTCTTATATAAATTTCTTTCCTCCCATCTCTTGGAAAAATCAGGACACAGGGTTATTTTAGGAAACTCCAGAATATGTGACTGCTAGGTCTGCATGCACCACAAGTACTCTTACAAATCAATATAAATACAGGGTGCAGCATTCTACACAGCCAATAACCTAAAAAGCATGCTTTCAAACACCATAAATACTAACTTTGAAATCTATTTTACAGTTATCTAACAATAACAGGTCTGAATTGTTCTACGCTGCCATAAAACTGCACTTTTTGAAGGCTCTCATTTCCCCACTGAAAGCTTCTGATGAGTGTGGTGGCATTTGTAGATCACCACCTGTCAGTGTCATGTGGTGATCTGATGCTAATAATAAGCATTATGCCTTCTGTACTGTTTGTTAAACTTGGTTATGTTCTATGACTTCCTGTTCTGGAACATTAAATGTAGGCATTTTGATTAAAAAAAAAGTTATTAATGTTTTAGTTGGAAGGCTGTTATTACATTAATTGCAATCTGATGTTCCTTCTCCTCAGCAGAGATACTTAATTCTGCTCAGGAGAAATGGAAGCCCTTCACAATAAAAAAGAATGGTGAAGAATCACCTGTAGCAAGTGAGGATGGAAATGGAGGAAACAGAAAATTCTGTCTCCTCTTGCACATTCCTCAACTCTGGTTCAATGTTTCTGTGTAGCAATTTAAATATGAAATATAACTGTGCCAGTCCACACAGAGATGTAAGAAACAATCTCTGCAGGCAAACAGAAGTCTCTAGGGCAGTTGAGACTTAAATACAGAATCAATCACAAGTAGTGTAAACATAACAATCCAATACATTTAACAATCTATCCTCACTTTAAAAAAACAAATTTTGGTATGCAACCAATTCAACATTAAGTTGAAGTTTAGCAGAGATGCCCAAAAGATGAAGCAGCATAAGATGTCAACCCTTTTCTGTTGTCAATTCACAGGCTGATAAAAACAAAACTCTACTCTTTCAGTGGTTGAAATATTCTAAAGCACATTTCAGGGAATATTTCACACTTCCAACAGTTTCCAGTTTCTTTTTACTAATAAATCTATTAAAAATAAAATAAATGTAGACCTTAGAATGCTGCATTTAAGGGGAATTATATGTCTAAACGTTCTAAATTGCTTTTCTAACAGTTTAAATATCATTGTTTCTTTTCCAGTAATTTTGAATGTGATAAGAAACATTCACTTTTTCTTTTGCAGGTGACTTTCTTTCACTTAAAACTTAACTGAAGTCTCCTCTGAGCATTTTCCATCCGTTCCCACCCTTAATGTGGTGTTAAGAACTCCTCTGGCTTAGATCTGCCTGAAGTTTTCAGCCTCAGCTTACTCTGTGATGGCTTTAGAAGGGAGAGACCTAAATTCAATATAGCTCAGAGGTCTGAATCTAAAAATCAACGTGCATAGCAAGACACACTACACAGCCCAAAGGCAGAATACCAGGTCTGGTTAGAATGAAACCCTAGAGAAGTAATTTGAAATCCCTGGAGAAGTAATTTTGCAGGAAGACTTTGAAGGATGCCAAAAAGTTCAGAGCTAAACTGCAGCGAGACAGAAGCAGCAGGGACTAACTCAGGGGTGGCAATTTTTAAGACACCATAATTCCTTGTCTGTCTTAGCCAATGATTCAAGCAATAAATTATCTCACAGTAATTTGTGCAGTTGAAGGAGTTTTCCACTGCCACACCCAATCCACTCTGCTGAACTGCACATCTCTGTGAATCCTCCAGACTCTTTTGGAAAACTCATAAATAGGAAAAAATTCATTACTTCCCTTCCTTTGGGGGACATTATCGTCACACTATATCCATTCAAAAGTCTTTGTTTCACTTTTGACTGAGTCCAAGAAAACCTTTTTCAATCCAATTTACAGCCCTGCAATTTTGAAGCCTGTAATGAACAAATAGATTTTAAAGGAGAATTTGCCAAGATATGGCAGTCCCGAACACAAAATAACTAATATGATATGGGAAGAAATCATCAGTATGATGGGGAAAAAAGGGGCTGGAAGAGCTTGTTTCTAGACTCAATGGCAAACACGTAGCTATTCCAGGTAGCTGATCCATGGTTCAACCATAAATCCAAAAGAAAATGCTTAACCTGTTGCTACAGAGGTTCTGAAAAGTCCTCCCAGAGCATGGAACACAGAGGAAAAAAATTAGCAAGAAGATCCTAAATGGATCTAATTGGATGCTATTTCATACCCAGAGTCAAGCATGCACAGGTCTCCACAAAAGAGATTCCTACAACTGAAAAAGGCAGAAGTCTGGAACCGCTAAATTACAGCCGAGCATCCTTTGGGAAATGCAAGACATCCATAGAATTGCTTTCTTTTCGAAGGATATCCTACATTCTGCATTTATACAGATATTTCTGTATTCATTAGAGTCTTCAGAACAATTTTATATACAAATCAAACCTTCATTCACAAGCATAATTAAGAATTAGTAGACGTAAGTGCTAATGATACGCGTCGTTCTGAGCAGGCGCTTTGAAAATGTCAAATGACACACATGCTACATTATAACTGTAGGAAAGTAATTTTTAAAAAATAAAGAGAGAAAGAAAAAACGGAACAATTTCTATGTATTTGCTCAGAAGAAATGTCTTGCATCTTTAACATATATTGATTAAATGTTCTGGGTTTGGAAACACTCTCCACATCTGCATTCCACTGTCATTCTTTGTGCTCCAGCATTTTTACAAACGGCACCTGTAGCTAATTGTATGGCTGACACATCATGGAAAACCTTTGCATTTACATTTTCTTCTCGCTATTTTATGGTCACTATTAAGTTGTTCAAGGCCCTGCTCTGAGTGACTTGCTCCTTGCTTCATAGAATAAAACACAATTAATTACATTCTCCAACCGCATTTCAATTTATGTTTCTATTTTGTAAAGCATAAATCCAAGTCACATTAGGTTTGGATCACAATCCATATAAACAGAGCAGCCCTACCACGAGGCCAGCACTTTCACACACACAAGAAACTGTCCCACATTTAATTTTTGGGTCAGCAGATGTCCTTTCTAAGCCCCCTTTGCCACACACCCTTTTTGTCATAGATCCTTATCAAACTGCGTGGCTCAAAGCTGTGCATTGGCCAGATCAGACAGGTGCTATATATCAATAAGTTCATTTTCTGGGTCAGAACCAGCTTTATTTATATCACTTGCACACTGTTGAGCATAGATACTCACAGGCCAATGCTTAAATTTCATAACTGTGGGAATACTGTGGCTTAGGACCTACTAAATTAAAGAGTTTCATACTGCTTGTCTGTTTGTTTAACATATGAGTTCCAAACAAGGAATTTCTAGTGCACAAGTTAATGTATAGCAAAAAAATTGACAGGTACTATCAGTACTGCATGGTCTATACTTTTGACTATTTTGTGCAAAAAAAAGTTGTAATGATGGAACATCAACAAGAAATTCTCAAATAGCTTATTCAGTGGTGATGGAGTTCCCTGAAAGAACTTATCCACTGAAATAATAATTCATCAGATATTAAAGAATATAAAACAGCTGGGCTAATATGTGTTATCATTACTGCAGGCTAAAATTTCCAATTCAAAAATTTAAAAAAAAAAAAAAAAA
This sequence comes from Mixornis gularis, assembly GCA_003546035.1. NCBI lineage: Eukaryota > Metazoa > Chordata > Aves > Passeriformes > Timaliidae > Mixornis > Mixornis gularis. Next base: position 6,532 of record QVAJ01000751.1, on the reverse strand, counting down.
GTAAAGAAAAAAGAATTGATATTGCTGATGCCTTGCACTATGAGATTCATTTGGCCAAATGT
>QVAJ01000750.1:76782-86995 GCA_003546035.1 Mixornis gularis | reverse complement strand
ACCATCCTGCCATCATCGAAACATCCCATCCTGGGAGTGGGATTGGGGTCTGGGAGAGGGCCTTGGGGGAGACTGTGGGGGCTGAGGGAGTGTCTTTAGGAATTTGAGTGAGGTTCTTGAGGGGTCTGGGATCACAAGAGGGCTGCAGAGGTCTGGGAGCAGGATTGAGGTCCTGGGGAGCACTGGGGGGACACTGGAAGGGCAAACACAGGACTGAGATTGGGACTTGGGGTGGGTGGGGCACTGAGGGGACACTGGGGAGGTCAGGGATTGACCCCATGGTTTGGACCGGGGAACTGCAGAGGGGCTGGGGTGACATCTGGGGGAAGGGACACGGGACTGGGAGTGGGGTTATGGGACTGGTGGGCACAGAGACGACACAGGGGGGGTCACAAAAGTGGGGTCCAGGGGGGCAGTGTGAGAGTGGGATTGGGGTCATGGGGGGCACTGCTGTGGTGACAGTGAGTGACCCCAGAATTTGAATCAAGACGCTACGGGGCCAGAGGACACTAAGGGTGGATGACATGGCACCATGGGACTGGGATTGTTGTCCTAGGGGTCTAAGGGACACTGGGGAGTCTAGGAATGACCCCAGGGTTTGGGATCAGCATCCCAGTATATGTCCAGGGGACTTCTAGCCAGAGCTGCCCCCCTTCCTTGTGCTGACCCCAGTTCTTCTCCTCACTCCTCCACAGGGGAACCCTTCCCATGTACCCCCATGTCTCCTCAGTGTCTCCCCTTTGTGTCCCCCAGTGTCCCACACTGCTCCTGGTGGCCTGTCCCCACCATGGCCCTCCTGGCTCACACCCTGGCACTGCTGGCAATGACCATGGCCACCGTGGCCATCAAGGTGGTGCCCCTGGACATGGCCCGGGAGTGCTTTGATGACCAGTACCGGGGCTGTGGCCCTGCCATGACCGCGGCGTTGCCGGCCCTCAACCGCTCCGAGTTCCAGAAGAATCCTCTCTTTGCCCAGGTCTGGGTGAAGGCCGTGGCCAAGTGGCAGAGGCGGGGGTCCCCTTTGTCCCCTCTGTCATCTCCAGACCAGGCCATCGCCCTCATGGCCTACACAATGCCGGACATGCACAGGGATTTCAACACAGCCGTGCGTGCGGCCGGGCGCTCAGCGCAGGAGTACAGAAAGAACTTCCACTTCAAAACGCTGCATTTCCTGCTGACCCAGGCCCTGGGGACACTGAGGCACACTCAGAACGCGCAGTGTCGCCGCGTGTTCCGGGGCGTGCGTGACGTTCATTTCAAGGCGCGGCCTGGCCAGAGGGTCCGGTTTGGTCAATTCACATCGACGTCGCTGAGCAATAAGACTGCTCAGAGATTTGGTAGAGGCACCAGATTCGAGGTGCACACTTGCCATGGAGTGGACATCCAGCAGTTCTCCAACTATCCATGGGAGGAGGAGGAGCTGATCCCACCCTTTGAGACCTTTGAGGTCACCCAAGTCGCCCAGGATGGGTGCAGCACATGGATCCGGCTCCGCTCCACCGGGACCTTCAGCAAATACAACTGTGAGTGGCTGCAGGGGGAAAAAAAGGGGGGTGAGGGTCCATGGGGGTGAGGGAGGTCAGGGAGGGGTCAGGGGTTACAGAGATACAGGGGGGCCATGAGGAGGGGTCAGGTGGGACAGAGGACCTTGGGGGGTGNTGTAGGCCATGAGGGCAATGGCCTGGTCTCGGGTAAGAGGGGATGAATCGGAGCCCCGCTTCTTCCACTGAGCTGTGGCAGTTTTCCAGTTGTTGAAAAACTCATCATTCTTGCAGAAGTCAGGGACCTGGAGTTCTAGCAAATTCTCAGCCAAGTTTTCGCTACATTCCAGGTACTGGTCATCGAAGGAGTTCCAGGCCATGTCCAGGGGCACCACCTTGATGGCCGCAGTGGCCACGGCCATTGCCAGCAATGCCAGGGTGTGAGCCAGGGGGGCCATGGAGGAGACAGGCCACGGGGACCAGTGTGGGACACTGAGGGACACAGAGGGGACACGGAGGACACACTRTGTGAAACAGGGAAGACACTGGGGAACACCAGGGGATGCTGAGGGAACAATGAGGGGCCCCAAGGGACAGCGATGGGACGTAGGGGACACTGATAGGACCCAGGGGATGCTGAGGGACATGGGGGGACATGGGGAGGCTTCCTTGGTAAGAGACGGGGGAGGGAGAGTGGAGTCATTCTGGGGAGGGAGGGCAGCACTGGCCAGGAACCCCTGGACATGTCCTGGGACCTCATCCCAAATCCTGGGGTCACTCCTGGAGCCCCCACAGTGCCCCCCAGGAGCCCAGAACCCACTCCCACAGCCCTATAACCCTCCTCACAGTGTCTTCTCAGCACCCTGCAGGACCCTCACTCAGATCCTGGGGTCTCTTCCTGAACCCCCCCCCCCAAGCAATCCCAGTGTTCCCCAGCACCCCAACCCTACTCCCAGAGTTCTGTGTTGCCCCCTCCCAGTATTTCCCAGTACCTCTATTACCCCACTCCTTCTCCCAGTCCCTTGTACCCCTCGCCATCCACTCCTGCCCCCAGCACCCTGACCCAAGCCCTGGGGTCTCCCAGTGTCCCCCTCCCAGACCCCAGTCCCACTCCCAGGATGGAATGTTTTGATTATGGCAGGGTGATTTAACAGCCCCTGGAAACCCCATCTGGACTGAACATATTCTGGAGAACATACGTTCATGTATGAACATATTCTCCTCTCCCCCTGCCCGAGAGTCACCGGGAAAGGCTTGGCTGGGCTGGGACTGGTCGGCCCTGCCTGACCCTGACAGAAGCTGGGCTGTCACCTTACCTCTTCTGAGGCCGGAGAGAAAAGGAAGTTCTCAGCCTCATCTCAACCTCATGTGTGTATTCACAAGCATACACAGCTTCCTCCGTGGTTATGTAAAGTGTCAGTATCTAAAAATTGGCCTCTGAATGGTCTCTGTCCTTTCTGAAAAAGATTAACCGGTGCTTATAGAACAGTATTTCTTCTTTAAGTAAAAACCAATTGGTGTTAACCCATAACATTTGCATGCTCTCGCCTCTCTCCATGAATCCTCTTCTTGTCTTGGAGAGTTTCTAAACAGGGATCTGAGTGGTTATTTTCACAGAGTGCCTCAATAGCTCAGATGACCTCCCCTCAAAGTGTCAGTTTTGGCAGGCGCTGCTCCTTCTGTCTTAGAGAACTTGTCTAAAACCACATTGGAGTTTTCTTTTTACTCTTTCTCCACTGCTTTGAGCCATGTTTTTTGTCCTGTGAAAATACTTTTACATCTTCTTATCATTCTTGAAGTCAGGCTTTCAGCTCTACACAGTACCTACAGTGTGTGGTGAAAAGCCACTCTATGGAAAGCCAAGTGTCCACACAGAAGTTTTGAAAATTTATTCAAATAAAAGGACAGAGTTTCCACAGCCAGACCCCTGTGGGATTTCTGTCTCAAGGTTTTGGAGGACGCAGCCTCTTTTTATCCCAAACTCTCAACCGCACCTTGCCCTCTTCCTTTCCCCATTGGCTGAGGCACAGGGAAGCTACAGATATATTTGTATATCTGTATATTTGTATATTTGTATGTTTGTATATTTATGATACCTTGGAGTGGCTGCCTGGAACAGAGGCCAGACACAATTACTAGAATAAAAGCAGGGATTTATTCAAAGCCTTCAACAGACACACCTGGGGCAGGCAGAAGCCTCCAAGAGGCTACACCCAAGATGGACAATGGTCATGAGTTTTCCATACAGTTACAGCTTTGGTCTGTTTACATATCACAGGTTAATCCTTCAATTACTGCTTCAGGTAATAAAGTCACATTCCCATTGTTTTCTAACACCCCAAGTCACTTTTGTTTATACTTTGCGGCACCTGGGACTGTGAGGTGTCCTTGAGTTTCAGACCTAGAGAGGAATTGTTTTGTCTGGATAAAATGAGAGAACAGCAGCTGACAGGCAGTGCAGTTTCAGAGTTCCACACTAAAGCAGTACAGGATCTGGAAAAGATAAAAGCTCAATCCTAAGGCATCATATACACAGGGATGAGGTCCCCTGTCAGCTGTGTCTCCTCTTGAGGCTGAACAGCCCCAGCTCCTGCAGCCTTGCCTGGTGAGAGAGATGCTCCAGTGCCTTCATCATCCTCACAGCCTGTGCTGGACCTGCTGCAGGATCTCCATGTCCCTCCTGTCCTGAGGAGCGCAGAGCTGGACANTGAGGAGGGGTCAGGTGGGACAGAGGACCTTGGGGGGTGAGGATCAGGGGGGTCAGGAGGGCCATGGGGAGAGCGAGGGGGTCACAGGGGGCCATACCATGGGGTTAGGAGTGTCAGGAGAGAAGGGGGGCAAGGGCGGGGGGAGGGTTAGGAGTGATCAGGGGTGGAAGAGGTGGATTGGTGGTCAGGGAGGGTCATGGGGAATCTATCCATCCTAATTATATATATCTTTAAATTGGGTTTCTTAGCTAATACAAAACCAGCAGTTTTCCCATAAATTGCAAGGCTCTGCCTGATCCAGAAAATAATTTTATTGTCCTGAGAGTCATAAAAATGCAATTTCTGGGAGTTATTTTCCCTGGGTGCCCCAATAGCTCAGATGACCTGCCCTCAAACTTTTGCTTTGGGCAGGGGCTGCTCCTTCTGTGTTACAGAATTTGTCAAAAACCACACTGGTGTTCCCTTTATCTTGTTCTCCACTGTTTCGAGCCGTGTTTATTGTCCTGCATAAATACGTTTACATCTGTTTATCATTTTTGCTGATAAGTTTTTAAGCCCCACCCAGCACCTTCAGCATGTGGTGAAAAGCCACGCTATGGAAAGCCAAGTGACCACAAAAGAGTCTTGAAGCTTTATTTGAATAAAGGGACAGAATTTTCACAGCCAGACCCCTGTGGGATTTCTCTCTTGAGGTTTCGGAGGATGCAGGCTCCTTTTATCCAAAACTCTCGGCTGCACATTACCCTCTCCCTTTCCTCATCAGCTGAATGGGGCTGCTGGGAAGGTGCAGCCTTCCCAAATCACCTACCCCATATCCCCCTTGATCCAGCCAACTCCACCCAAGTTCAGAATTTCAGGTTTTCTGGGTTATGCAAGAGACTTTGTGGGGACCCATTTCTCCTATTAACTTAAAGTTCAGGAGTTCAAACCTTGTGGTCAAACCATGAGCGTTCTGCAACCAACGATGTCTGTAGAGACATGGAGACCCATTTTGCAGTCATTGACAACCATTTCTCCTGAAGACCCCAACCCACTGCGTTGTTTTTCAAGGACGTCACCACCCATCTTTCCAATAAAATCCTTCCCTGTGAGGGTGGTGAGGCCCTGGCACAGGCTGCCCAGAGAAGCTGTGGCTGCCAGGTCCCTGCCTATGTCCAAGGCCAGGTTGGGGGACCTGGAGCAGCCTGGCCCAGAGGAAGATGTCCCTGCCCATGGCAGGGCTGGCACCGGACGGGCTTTAAGGTGGCTCCATCCCAAACCATTGCAGAGCCCCGGGGCCGGGATGGGGCGGGGTGGGCGCTCGGCAGCGCCACCAGCTTGTGCTGCCACCTGGTGGTGGCACCCGGAACTGCATCTGTTTAACCCTGCTTGCTGCTGCCCTCCGGTGGGCAATTCCCGAACCACAACTCCCAAATCCCCAAATCCCAGAGTGGGTCAGGCTGGCAGGACCCAGAGTGGGCACCTGGCCCAACATCGCAGCTCAGGCAGCATCATCCCTGAGCACAGGATTGGGTCCAGAGCAGCCCAGAACTGGACAGAGCACTGGACAGAGCTGGACACAGCACTGGGCAAAGCTGGACATGGCAATGGACAAAGCTGGACAAGGCAATGGGCAGAGATGGACACAGCACTCCCAATGTGCCTCACTGGGCAGGGAAGAGGGGCACAATCACTCCCTGACCTCCTGGCCCTGCTCCTCCCAATGGCCCCTCAATCCCTCCTGGCCCCAGGGCACTGGGCCAGCTCTACTGGTCACCCACCCGCACCCCCAGATCCTTCTCCAGAGCTGCTCCAGCAGGTCCCCCCAGCCAGGCATGGCACTGATGCTGAATTGGGCTAAAACCAGCCCAAATCAACAACCCCAAATGATTCCTCTCCCATATTCCTGCTTGGAATGAAATGTGGGTGAGGATCCTCCCTCAGGAAGGGGAGGCTCCCCAAGAATCCTTTGCCGGTTTGAGAGAAAGAGACTTTCCCAGGAGTGTTGGTGGAGAGAGTGACATTGAGCCCTGCTTACGAATTGTCTCTTTTGGTTGGCTTGGACAGAATTCTCTCATGGAATTGTTTTAAAAGAATTTTTAATAGAATGGCTCTGCTACTTGGCCTTGGTGGCCACAGTGGTCCCAGTGGCTGCGGTAGCCTTCTGGCTCAAGGAGTCTTGGTGATGATGGTGGTCACAGTGACCTTGGTGGCAATGGGTGCCGCAGTGACCAAAGCGACCTTGGTGACATTGGTGACTTCGTAGCTCAGAGGATCCCAGTGGCCACTGCCAGGGCTGTGGTGGCCAGGAGGAGTCCTCCGAGGTGGAAGGGGCCCATGGAGACGCTCCCACCTGTGGGACAAAGAGGGGAGTCAGGGGGACCATGGGAGACAAAGAGGGGATTGGGACAGCAATAATGGGGGGTTAGGGGCGACAGGAGAGATGGGGACCATGACATGGCAGGTGACAGGGTGTCGGGGGAGGCTTGGGTGGGTACAGGGGTCAGGGAGATCAGGGGGGTCATGGTGGGCTTAGGGGTGACAGAGGTCAAGGGGAATCAGGGGGTGCCATGGGGGTGACAGAGGGTGCCGGGGTTCAGGGAGTGCCATGGGGGGATCCCGGCCCACCCACATCCAGCACACAGGGTCCCTCCCCACAGTCCTACCTTTGGCAGGAAGGGACAGGGTTGGAATGGTGGCTTCTCTGTCCCTCTACCTGTCCTGCACTGGCGGAGGTGTTGGTGTCCTCTCCCAGATGTTGGGGTCCCCATCCCTGTGCCCTGTCAGGTGTGTTCCTGTCCCTGTGCCCACAATGGGTGTCCCCAGACTTGGTGTCCCCAGCACTGGGTGTCCCTGTCCCCCCACCCAGAGTGGGTGTCCCTTTCCCTGTCCCCCATCCCCAGTGAGTGTCATCGTGTCCCCTGTGCCCGTCATGGGTGTCCCCATGGCCACAGTTGGTGTCCCCTTCCCCCCAGGCTGTCCCCTGTGGTGTCACCTCTCAGCCACTCGCAGTTGTATTTGCTGTCGGGTCCACTGGAGTGGAGTTGGATCACTGCCTTGTCCCCTGTCTCGGTGACTTCAGTGACCTCAAATGTCTCAAAGGGTGGGATCAGCACCCCCCAGTTTTGCGGATTGTCAGAGAAAAAGCTTATATCCACGCCCTGGCACGTGTACACGTGGAACAACGTCTCCTTCCCGGGGCACTCCAAAGTTTTTCCACTCGGCGACATTGGTGCGAATTCACCAGACCGGACGGTGTCGCCAAGTTTTGCCTTGAACTGGACCCCGCACACCTGATGGAGCAACTCCGTACACTTCCCTTTCAGGGCATCCCTCAGTGTGACCAGGGCATCAGTCAGCAGGAAATGAAAGGTTTTGTAGTGGAAGTTGTCCCGGTATTCCTGGGGGGAGCGCCCTGCCGCACGCACGGCAGCGTTGAACTCCTTGTGCAGGTCATCCATCGTGAAGGCCATGATGGCAGTGGCCTGGTCTGGGGACAGAGGGGAATCAGGGGGCCCCCGCTTCTGCCACTTGGCTGCAGCCTTCACCCAGACCTGGGCGAACAGAGGGCTTGTCTGGAACTCGGAGCGGTTGAGGGCCGGCAATGCCTCGGTCATGGCAGGGCGGCAGCCCCGGTACTGGTCATCGAAGGAGTCCCGGGCCATGTCCAGGGTCTTCATCTCGGTGGCCGCAGTGGCCACGGTCATTGCCAGCAGTGCCAGGGTGTGAGCCAGGGGGGCCATGGAGGAGAGAGGCCACCAGGAGCAGTGTGGGACACTGTGGGACACAGAGGAGACATTGAGGTGACACTGGGGGACACTGAGGGGAAACTGAGGGGACACGGGAAGGGTTCCTGAGTGAGGGACTGGGGAGGGGAGTGGGGTCAGCCCAGGGGGAAGGCAGGCACTCCTGGCCAGGAGACCCCTGGACATGTCTGAGGACCCTATCCCCAATCCTGGGGTTACTTATGCCTCCCCAACATCCCCCCGTGGTCCCCAATCCCAATCCCACTGTGCCATGTCCTGGCCTCCCCAGAAGCCCAATCCTACTCACATGATTACAAGTCTCATCAGGCCCCCAAAACCAACACCCAAATCCTCGGGTCACTCCCTGACCCCCTCAGTGTCCCCCTCAGCCCACTCCCAGACCCCAATCCCACTCCCAGTCCCTAGTTTTTCAGTGTCACCCCAGGACTTCAACTCAAATCTGGGCACCACTCCCTACCCCCCAGTGTCTCCCAGCCCCCCCAGGACCCCAATCCCACTCCCGCCATCCCGTGTCCCCCCTCACTTCCCCCAGAGCACCCCATGACTCCAATCCCAATCCTGTCACTCCCCTTGTGTCCCCCCAGGAGCTCAATCCTAATCCCACAGTCCCCCATCCCCACCCCAAGTGTCCCCAGTGTCCCCCCAGCCCCTGATACCAAAATGGGCCGGAGTGAACTCCCGGACAGAACTGGAGGGATCACAAAGCCGGAATTCTTGTTCAGCTCGGACTCACAGTGGATCTCTCCTGGTCCTGCAGCTCGGGGGGGACTTTGCCCTGGGGTATCTATCCATTCTACTTATACATATTCATTACAATGAATTTCTTAGCTAATACAAACCCAGCACTTTTCCCATAAATAATTTGTGTGGCTCTGCCTCTTTCAATAAATAATTTTTATTGTCCTGGAGTGTCATAAAAATGGGGTTTCAGGGTGTGTTTTTCACTGATTGCCCAAGTTTCCCAGATTACCTTGCTTTGAACTCTTGCTTTGGGCAGGCGCTGCTCCTTCTGTGTCACAGAACTTGTGAAAAAAACCCGTCACTGGAGTTCCCTTTATCTCTTTCTCCCCANATACTAGAAGATGCATCCTTAAATGGTACCCTAAAAGAAGCAGATATGGCCCATATGCAGTTGTGGGGAAAAGGTGCCAATGGCAGAGGGTTCAAGGTTTGCAGAGTGTCTGGGCAGCTGCAGATTTGTGACATGGGAGCCACCAGAGAACTGTTTTCTTGTGGTGGTGTCTCCATGGGAGTTCTAAGAGAGGCTCCTCTCCCTAAGAACGGATGAAATATTATTTTAGAGTGGTGAAACGGACTGAAAATCCCAGGTTTTATCTCTTTATCTCATTTGTGGGAAAGGGAATAGTTGTGGGGGGAGGGGAAGTGTTGTGAAAGTTTCATTTTGATTCTCATTCTTTTCTGTTGCTGTTTGTTACTGTTTGTAAATATTTTTGCACCTTTTAAGATTTGGGCCTTCTTTGCTTACTTTGTGATCCTATCCCACAGTAGGAAAACGAGTAGATGATTTCAACAAACACTCAAACTGCTACACTAAATTTGGGAAACAAGAATTGGTGAATGTGAAACTATTAGAGCAAATTACTGATGGGAAAAGTGCTGTTTCTGTATTACATAGGAGGCCCATTTCCGTGAATATTTATGATTAGGATGGATAAATACCCGGTGGCAAAGTCCCCCTGACCTGCAGGTTCAGGAGAGATCCACTGTGAGTCCGAGCTGATCAAGAATTCCACCTTTGTGATCCCTCCCATTCTGTCTGGGAATTCACTCCATCCCATTTCGGTATGAGGGGCTGAGGGGACACTGGGGACACTTGGGAGGGATAGAAGAATGTGGGATTGGGATTGGGGCCATGGGGGACACTGATGGGACCCAGGGGGAGAACGGATGTGGGATTGGAGTCCTGGGTGAACCTGGGGGACACTGAGGCATATGGGACTGGGGTTTACAGGGCTCTGGGGGGCAGCAGGGGGGGCCTAGGAGAGTGACTGGGGCCATGGGAGGGCTGGGGGACACTGCAGGGGGCAGGGGGTGATCCCTGGATTTGGATTGGGGTCCTGGGTGGTATCATTTTCAACAACCACAAAGGTGACACTGGACTGGGAGTGGGAGTGGGGTCTGGGAGTGGGCCAAGAGGACACTGTGCAGGGGGGTAGGGAGTGACCCCAGGATTTGGGATCAGGGTCCCAGGATTTGTCCAGAGGTCTTCTGGCAAAGGCTGCCCCCCCTCTCCCCAGGCTGACGCCACCTTCCTTCC
>QVAJ01000750.1:64602-74658 GCA_003546035.1 Mixornis gularis | reverse complement strand
GGAGAAAAGTGGAAAAAACTATTTATTTAACAAACAAACTGCCCACAAGCATAAGGAATGAATAATATGAAACAATAAAACCTCTCGCTGCTCTGAAGAGAGATGGCAAAACTGAGAGAAGTCTTTGCTGTCGGTTAACTCAGCTCACTCAGTCTCTTATCAGTCGCAGTCCCTTCGGCCCTGGAAAATGGTGAGGTTCTGACCCAGTGGGCCACAGGTGCGAGAGCTTGGTCTTCCTCTGGGTTTTTTAGTCCAGATCAGATTTAAACAGTTCTAAGAAAAAAAGGGAAAAAAACAGTCTAAGAAGTTTTTTAGCTCCAGCTAGCTGAACTAACTGATAGCAAAAAAACAAAAAGGAAAATCTTCTTTCTGGCTGCTGCCGTGGATCTGACGAAAACACTGTTCCGAGGAAGAAGAAGAAAAAAATGCTGAGGAGTGAACACTGTTCTTCAAAACAAACTGCGCGCTTCTTCTTTCTCTGTGTCACTCTCAGAACCAGTTTTAAAGATACAGAACACAACATACAGCACACACAGAACAGACAACTGGGGATACAAGCATCATAGTCACCCTAGGGCATTGTGGAACAAGAGGTGGATACAAACTGCAACCAATCAAGACTTAACGGGGGATGAACGTAGGGAGGGGTTCACAAAACCTTGACCAACAGGGGAACACAAGGGGAGGACACAACTTTGGGCTGGACCAACAGGGTGTCAAAGAACATGGAACTTGCTGGAACAGAGGGAAGTGACTGACAAGGTGGAGTGGAGCAACTAGGGATTGACATAGAGAGCTCTAGAAGAAGGGGCAGGGTTAGCTTGATGGATGGAGAAGGGGAGGGAACAACCTTAGGGCCGAGCCATTACACGGGGGACACGGGAACTCAAGTGCAGACCATCAGGGAAAACATGCACCACCACAGCCCTGCTGTGTCCACACTTTTACATCCTGTCATGGTTTTTTCTACCAGTCAGCCTTTAAGCCCTACCCAGCACCTCCAGGGGAACCGAAACTTTCTATTCTCTCTCTTAGTTCTCACCCCACAGGACCCCAATCCCACCATCCCGTGTCCCCCCAGTGCCCCCCAGCCCCACTCCCCACTGCTCACGCAGTTGCTGTCACGCTTCAGACACCAAATGGGGTCCCCTATCAGATGACATCCCTGTAGGCACCCCGAGCCTGGCCATGATCTCCTTGGGGAGTGCCTGGGTGACTTCCCCGGCCTTGTTGGTGCGGCAGGAGAAGTTCTGGACCCCAAGAAAGGGATCCACCAACACCAGGAGATACCGGAACCTTTGGTGGCCTTTATTGCTTCATTAAATCAGTCCCTCTAATGGCAAAGCCATGAGAGTCCAGAGCAGCATGTCTTGTAACATAAAGTCTCTAAGTCCCAAGCAAAAGCAGCAGCCACAGCAGCAGCAGAGGCCTCAGCAGTCTGTGTCCCCTGAGTGTCTCAGCAGTAGCAGTCAAAGCAGTAGCAACAACAGCAGCATCGGTGTTTTCCTGAGTCCTGTGTGTGTGTGTTCTCTAAGTAGTACATTTTAATTCTATTTTTAGCCAATTAGGTACATACACAATTTTTCTACATCCTCACTGGACCAATCCTATGTTAAGACTGATGTGTGTTAATTTTTGTGAATTCCTGCACAAATTCTACATGTATAGTTCTATCTGTTCCATCTAGAAATTTCTGGCAAGGCTACATTATTTTTATTGCAACTTAGAATTTAACTAACTTTGCAAAAGGCAATATCACTGAACTATGAACGAGGCACTAGGCCTCTTTCTTACTTACCAACACAGGCTCTCTTTTTAAGGCACTTAAAAATGCTCTCTTTAAGGCTAGACTTATATTTCTATTCATGTCTGTGTGGATTTGTATATTTTAGATTTTTCTGAAGGTTCTAATTCAATTCTCACATCTCTGGGCACTCCTGGGCCTGTATGGATTTGGCCCGGGGGGATTCATTCTCCTACTTTCCCCTTTGGTGCAGTTCCAGTTACGGCCAGCAGGGGCGCTGGTGGCTCCCAGTGGGCGGGGCATGTGCGGTGATTCCCCCGTGGCTGCAGGGGGCGCTGTGATGTGAGCTTGAGAAGCCCACAATGCTATAGAGAACGTGTAACTAAATTTAAAGAGATTATAATTTGCTGTGTAATCAAATGTGTTTAAAACAGACAGTCCTTTGCCACACAAAAACAGGACCTTGCTCATTTGTTTAGGGATGATAAGTAGAAACCAGTGCTCAAAAACTGGAAAAAAATGGGATTGTAGTTTAGACTGTGCCCAGGAGTTTTAGAGGACAGTGAGAGATTGAGACTGCACAAAAACTGGGTTCACCCAGCGGAAAACTGAGGAAGACGATTTTACTTTATGCTGAGGAGATTGGGAAAGTTTTAAAACAAATAAAGGATGACACGACTCACCTGTGGTGATATTCAGATGGTCCCCTACAGCCATTGGGATCTTAAACATGTTGTGCCATCCTATAATAGTGCTTTAATTGTAGTCTGGATAAGTTTTTCTTTATTATTGTTTATGCTTTATTCTTCTTCTATTGCTTTGCTTTATTATTCTTCATGCTAATTTGGATTATTAAAATAATGGAGTACATGAATGAAAACATGACAATGCTTGAAGCAGATGAAAACGCAGTAAGAAATATCTCAGTATTGCCTAGAAGGCAAAAGAATTTGCCTCTATGGGCTAGAACTTATACAGAGAACTTGTAACTGAATTAAAACAGATTATAATTTAGCACAGAGGCCACCAAGGTCACTGTGGTCACTGCGGCCACCACAGCCACTCCGGCCACCATGGTCACTACAACCACCAGGGGCACTGTGACCACCATGGTCACCAAGACTCTTTGAGCCACAAGGCTACCACAGCCACTGGGACCACTGTGGCCACCAAGGACATTGTGCAAAGCCACTCTATTAAATAATTCCTTCAAAACAACTCTATTAAATAAATTCTACTGAAGCAATTTTATTAAATGATTCTATCAAAACAAAATGGTGGCTCCCCTTCAGGGGCAGATGCCATTTTGTGTGGAGTATGGAAGATGCTCTGTAACAAAGAAATTTGGCAACTGCTGCTGGCGGGCCATGAGCTGCTGCTTTTTCCCAATTGTCTCTAACCCTGTATGAGACTGATGCTTCATTGAAGACTGAGAACAGCAACCCCGGCAGTCCTGTCCTGTTCCTGCCTTCTCTAACACGAGAAACAAGAAGGATGGCAGGAATGAACTAACTCAAAATGGTGGGAATGAACTCAAAATTGCAGGAATGAACTCTAAATAGTGGGAATGAACACAAAATGTCAGGAATGAATTCACTCAAAATGGCAGGAATGAACTAACTCAAAATGGCGGGAGTGAACTAACTCAAAATGGTGGGAGTGAACACAAAATGGTGGGAATTATCTCACTCACAATGGCGAGAGTGAACTCCAAATGGCGGGAATGAATTCAAAATGGAGGGAATGGATTCAAAATGGTGGGAATTAACTCCAAATGGCGGGAATGAACTCAAAATGGCAGCACCCCTTGAGGGACGGACGCCATTTTGTGTGGAGCAGGGAAGAGGGATAGGATCGAAAGATGGTGGAACGTGGGGGAGGATAGAACTCAGGATGGGTTGTGTGGGCCCATCCTGAGAAGGGGACAGAAGGGGACAGAAGATGGCAGGAGGCTGGTAGCACTTCTGCATCCTTGGGCCGTTTCCATCCCCCAACCCTCCCTGAAGGGACAAAGGGTTAGGAACGTGGGGGGCGGAATACACAAACTGGGAAAGAGAACTTCAGTGTGGAATATTTAAAAGGGCTCCATAAACTAAACAGAAGAGGGGGTAAAACTGAAACATTTAATAAACTAAACTTCCCATATGAAATGATGCCCCCTCTAAAATTACAACTTCCCTAACCCGCACATAGATGTTTTCTTTCAGCCTGGGAAATCACACTCCCCATGGCTCTCCCTGATGAAAAGGGATCGCCCAGCCACAGGACACTAAAATGTAAAACAAAACAAAAATGCCTGGATCCAGGGTGGCTTCCCTGCCAACTTAAACTCAGGAGCTCTTGTGGGTCCAAGCAGTCCAGAAGGTGTCTTGTGGGGTCATCAGCACTGAGTCAATCCTCCATCCACTCAGAGGGTGTCAGCTCTCCCGTCAGCAAGAAGCTTAATAAAACTAAGGTCCTGCTTCACAGTTCTGCCCAGTGCCATGTCCAGCTCTGCCCAGTGCTATGTCCGGCTCTGACCAGTCCCCTGTCCAGCTCTGTGTTCCTCAGGACAGGAGGGACATGGAGATCCTGCAGCAGGTCCAGCAGAGCCTCTGAGGATGATGAAGGCACTGGAGCATCTCTCTCACCAGGCAAGGCTGCAGGAGCTGGGGCTGTTCAGCCTCAAGAGGAGACACAGCTGACAGGGGACCTCATCCCTGTGTATATGATGCCTTAGCATTGAGCTTTTATCTTTTTCAGATCCTGTACTGCTTTAGTGTGTAACTCTAAAACTGCACTTCCGCTCATCCCATTCACTCCTATGGTTTTCGCACGGCGGCCGAATTTTTTTTTTTTTTTTCCACATTTCATTTCTCCCAGTTCTTCTCCGCTCCAATTCTATGCCCGTGTTCACTGACTTCAGGATTTCGGTTAGCAGGAAGTTAGGCATGGTTTGGGCATTTGCACTGCCCCTCATTTCAGCTCAGGCCACTTGGTGCTAAATGCGCCCTTGACGGAGTTTCCCGGATTTTTTCACTCGCCAGGTTTTTGGATCATATCTCCTCTCTGGAGCGCTCAATCCACTTGCTTCTCTGATTTGCAGATTTCATTCCCTTTCCCGAAAGGAAGACTTTCCCTTTCGGGAAAGGGAATGAAATCTTGCGATTTCAATGAGCAATAATTGGGCAAGCTTCGGGCCATGTCCCTGCACTTCTGCTCATCCCATTCACTTCTATGGTTTTCGCCCAGCGGCCAAAGTTTGGTTTTTTTTTTTCCACATTTCATTTCTTCCAGTTCTTCTCCGCTCCAATTCTATGCCCGAGTTCTCTGACTTCAAGATTTCGGTTAGCAGGAATATGAGCAATAATTGGGCAAGCTTCGGGCCATGTCCCTGCACTTCTGCTCATCTCATTCACTTCTATAGTTTTCACCCGGAGGCCGAATTTTTTTTTTTTTTTCCCACATTTCATTTCTTCCAGTTCTTCTCCGCTCCAATTCTATGCCCGTGTTCCCTGACTTCAGGATTTCAGTTGGCAGGAATATGAGCAATAATTGGGCAAGCTTCGGGCCATGTCTCTGCACTTCGGCTCATCCCATTCACTCCTATGGTTTTCGCCCAGCGGATAAATTATTTTTTTCTTTTCCACATTTCATTTCTCCCAGTTCTTCTCTGTTCCCTTTCCATGCCTGTCTTCCCTGACTTCAGGATTTCTGTTAGCAGGAATTTAGGCAAGGTTTGGGCATTTGTACTGCCCCTCCTTTCAGCTCAGGCCACTTGGTGCTAATCGCGCCCTCACCGTATTTTCCAGGTTTTTTTCACTCGCCTGGTTTTTGGATCATATCTCCTCTCTGGAGCGCTCGATCCACTTGCTTCTCTGATTTGCAGATTTCATTCCCTTTCCCGAAAGGAAGACTTTCCCTTTCGGGAAAGGGAATGAAATCTTGCAATTTCAATGAGCAATAATTGGGCAAGCTTCGGGCCATGTCCCTGCACTTCTGCTCATCCCATTCACTTCTATGGTTTTCACCCAGCGGATAAATTTTTTTTTTTTTTTTTCCACATTTCCTTTCTTCCAGTTCTTCTCTGTTCCCTTAACATGCCGGTCTTCCCTGACTTCAGGATTTCGGTTAGCAGGAATATGAGCAATAATTGGGCAAGCTTCGGGCCATGTCCCTGCACTTCTGCTCATCCCATTCACTTCTATGGTTTTCACCCGGCGGCCGAATTTTTTTTTTTTTTTCCCCACATTTCATTTTTTCCAGTTCTTCTCCGCTCCAATTCTATGCCCGTGTTCCCTGACTCCAGGATTTCAGTTGGCAGGAATATGAGCAATAATTGGGCAAGCTTCGGGCCATGTCCCTGCACTTCTGCTCATCCCATTCACTTCTATGGTTTTCGCCCAGCGGACAAATTATTTTTTTTTTTTCCCACAGTTCATTTCTTCCAGTTCTTCTCTGTTCCCATTCCACGCCCATCTTCCCTGTTTTCCGGGACATGCAGGAATATGAGCAATAATTGGGCAAGCTTCGGGCCATGTCCCTGCACTTCTGCTCATCCCATTCACTTCTACGGTTTTCGCATGGCGGACAATTTTTTTTTTCCCCACATTTCATTTCTTCCAGTTCTTCTCCGCCCCATTTCTATGCCCGTGTTCCCTGACTTCAGGATTTCGGTTAGCAGGAATTTAGGCTTGCTTTGGGCATTTGTACTACGTCTCCTTTCAGCTCAGGCCACTTGGTGCTAATCGTGCCCTTGCCAGATTTTCTCGGTTTTTTTCACTCGCCTGGTTTTGAATCATATCTCCTTTCCCGAGCGCTGGATTCACTTGCTTCTCTGATTTGCAGATTTCATTCCCTTTCCCGCAAGGAAGACTTTCCCGAAAGGAATGAAATCTTGCGATTTCAATGAGCAATAATTGGGTAAGCTTCGGGCCATGTCCCTGCACTTCTGCTCATTCCATTCACTTCTATGGTTTTTGCCCGGCGGACAAATTATTTTTTTTTTTTTCCACATTTCATTTCTTCCAGTTCTTCTCTGTTCCCTTTCCATGCCTGTCTTCCCTGACTTCATGATTTCGCTTAGCAGGGATTTAGGCATGGTTTGGGCATTTGCACTGCCCCTCTTTTCAGCTCAGGCCACTTGGTGCTAATCGCGCCCTTACCGGAGTTTCTCGGTTTTTTTCACTCGCCTGGTTTTTGGATCATATCTCCTCTCCCTTTTCCGAAAGGAAGGCACTGAACAGAGCCGGGCACAGCACTGGGCAGAGATGGACATTGCACAGGGTACATGGCCCTCAATATCCTCTTGAACTGGAGACAGCTCCTGGTCACTCCTGCTGTCCCCTGAAGTGACCTCAATGGCCTCTTCATCTAGGAACAGCTCCTCATCACTTGTGCTGTCACCTGGAATGATCTCAATGTCATCTTCCACTGGGGACAGCTCCTGGTCACTCCTGCTGTCCCCTCAGAAGAGCTCATTGTCATTATTCTTTTTCTCCAGTGCCACATCTTGAGGCTCCACAGAATGAGCCCCCGAGGGGACGGGCGGCACAGGCAGCAGCTGCCAGCTCGGGGACACAGGGGCTGTGACCTCCTGGGCCACCCTCAGCGGCGACAGGAACATCCTGGGCATGGGGCTGTATGGCTGCCCAGAACAGGGGCTGCAGGACTGCGGCCCCTTCTCCCCTTCTCCCCAGCTCTGTGCCCCGGCTCTCAGTATCCCTGGGGCTCACCAGGCAGGACAGTGGTGGCAGCGGTGGCAGAACTGTGCCATGTCCAGCTCTGCCCAGTGCTGTGTCCAGCTCTGCGCTCCTCAGCACAGGAGGGACATGGAGATCCTGCAGCAGGTCCAGCAGAGCCTCTGAGGATGATGAAGGCACAGGAGCATCTCTCTCACCAGGCAAGGCTGGGTCTATTCAGCCTCAGAAAAGGACACAGCTGACAGGGGACCTCATCCCTGTGTATATGATGCCTTAGGATTGAGCTTTGATCTTTCTCAGATCTTGTAATACTTTGGTGTGTAACTCTGAAACTCCACAGCCTGTCAGCTGCTGTTCTCCTGTTTTATTCAGACAAAACAATTCCTCTCTAGGTCTGAAACTCAGAGACACTCAGGGTCTCAGGCCCTGAAAAGTAAAAATAAAAGTCAATTGGACTGTTAGCACATTGGGGGAATATGACTTCATTCCCTGAAGCTGTAATTGGAGGATTAACCCATGATATATAAACAGACCAAACCTATAACTGTATGAAAAACTCCTGAACATTGTCCATCTTGGGTGTAGCCTCTTGGAGGCTTCTGCCTGCCCCAGATGTGTCTGTTGAAGGTTTTGAATAAATCCCCACTTTTATTCTAGCAATTGTGTCTAGCTTCTGTTCTGGATAGCCATTCCAAGGTATCATAAATATACAAATATACAAATACACAAATACGCAAATATACAAATATACAAATATACAAATATACAAAGTATATTGCACCTTCTGTGTGCCTCAGACAATGGGGAAAGGAAGAGGGCAAGGTGCGGCCGAGACTTCGGGATAAAAAGAGGCTGCACCCTCCGAACCCTTGAGAGAGAAATCCCACAGGGGTCTGGCTGTGGAAACTCTGTCCCTTTATTCAAATAAAGTTTCAAAACTTCTGTGTGGACACTTGGCTTTCCATAGAGTGGCTTTTCACCCCATGCTGAAGGTGCTGTGTACACATGAAAGCCTGACTTCAAGAATGATAAGAAGATGTAAAAGTATTTTCACAGGACAAGAAATGTGGCTCAGAGCAGTGGAGAAAGAGTGAAAAGGAAACTCTGGTGTGGTTCTTGACAAGTTCTCTAAGACAGAAGGAGCAGCTCCTGCCAAAACCTAAACTTTGAGGGGAGGTCATCTGAGATACTGAGGCACTCTGTGAAAATAACCACTCAGATCCCTGTTTAGGAACTCTCCAGGAAAAGAAGAGGATTTCCTGAGAGAGGCAGGGCCATGCAAATGTTATGGGTTAACACAACTTGGTGTTTAGTTAAGGAAGAAACAGTTCCCTAAAAGCACCTGCTAATTTTCTGTGGAAAGGACAAAGACCTGTCAGAGGCAAATTTTTAGATACTGACACCTTATATAACCATGGAGGAAGCTGTATATGCTTGTGAATACCCGTATAAGGTTGAGAGGAGGCTGAGAACATCCTTTTCCCTCCGGCCTCAGAAGAGGTAAGGTGACAGTCCAGCTTCTGCCACGGTCAGGCAGGGTCGGTCAGACCCAGCCCGGCCAAGCCTTTCCCGGTGAGTCTCGGGCAGAGGAGGGGAGGAGAATATGTTCTGTCCCAGCCCAGATGGGGTTTCCAGGGGCTGTTAAACCATCCTGCCATCATCAAAACATCCCATCCTGGGAATGGGATTGGGGTCTGGGAGGGGGACACTGGGAGACCCCAGGGCTTGGGTCAGGGTGCTGGGGGAAGGGGTGCACAGCGAGGGGTAGAAGGGACTAGGAGAGGGATTGGGGTAATGGAGGCACTGGGAAATACTGGGAGGGGGCGACACAGAACTCTGGGAGTGGGCTTGGGGTGCTGGGGAACACTGGGATTGCTTGGGGGGGGTCAGGAAGGGACCCCAGAATCTGAGTGAGGGTCCTGCAGGGCGCTGAGAAGAAACGGTGAGGAGCGATATAGGACTATGGGAGTGGGTTCTGTGCAGCTGGGGGGCACTGTGGGGACTCCAGGAGTGACCCCAGGATTTGGGATCAGGCCTCAGGACATGTCCAGGTGTCTCCTGGCTGGGGCTGCCCTCCTTCCTCAGACTGACTCCACTCTCCCTCCCCAGCCCCTTACCAAGGAAGCCTCCCCATGTCCCCCCCTCAGCATCCCCTGGGTCCTATCAGTGTCCTCTGTGTCCCAAGAGTGTCCCATGGGGCCCCCCATTGTTCCCTCAGCATCCCCTGGTGTCCCCCAGTGTCTTCCCTGTGTCACACAGTGTGTCCTCCGTGTCCCCTCTGTGTCCCTCAGTGTCCCACACTGCTCCTGGTGGTCTCTCCCTGCCATGGCCCTCCTGGCTCACACCCTGGCACTGCTGGCAATGGCTGTGGCCACTGCGGCCATCAAGGTGGTGCCCCTGGACATGGCCTGGCACTCCTTCGATGACCAGTACCTGGAATGTAGCAAAAATTTGTCAGAGAATTTGCTAGAACTCCAGGTCTCTGACTTCTGCAAGGATGACGAGTTTTTCAACAACTGGAAAACTGCCACAGCTCAGTGGAAGAAGCGGGGCTCCGATTCATCCCCTCTTACCCGAGACCAGGCCATTGCCCTCATGGCCTACACCATGAACACAACAAACCTGTACAAG
>QVAJ01000750.1:29511-44522 GCA_003546035.1 Mixornis gularis | reverse complement strand
CCTTTGCCCTGCTGTGTCTGCACTTTTACATCCTTTGATTTTTTTTTGCCAGTCAGTCTTTAAGCCCTACCCAGCACCTTCAGGGGATTGGAAACTTTCTGTTCTCTCTCTTATTAGAGGTGAGGCTTGGATAGAATTGGGCAGATTGAAAATTGGCTGCTGATCTAAAAGCCCACAGCAAAGAGGCTGGGTGGGTGAATGGTTGAGTGGTAACTGCCAATAACCAGGTCAGGCCCACCCCAATTGATGCTGTAGTCTGTAAAGGAGAAAAGCCCCAGCAAACCTCTGGGGAATCGATGGGATGGGGACTGGTCTGCGGCCTCAGATACTCGGTGTCCATAGGACAGAATTGTCAGGTCTGGGACAGAACAATGCCCAATGGGTTTTCAACAGAACCCTTTGAATCCAAGCCCATCAGCTCCAGGGATCACTGAAAGAGGAAACACTGCCGAGGATTCCTGGCAAATGGATTTTCTGAGCCACCATGCCAACAAGGGCTCAGGTATCTCCTGGTGTTGGTGGATCCCTTTTTGGGGTCCAGAACTTCTCCTGCCGCACCAACAAGGCCGGGGAAGTCACCCAGGCACTCCCCAAGGAGATCATGTCCAGGCTCGGGGTGCCTACAGGGATGTCATCTGATAGGGGACCCCATTTGGTGTCTGAGGTGTGACAGCAACTGAGTGAGCAGTGGGGAGTGGGGTTGGGGGCACTGGGGGACATGGGATGGTGGGATTGGGGTCCTGTGGGGCGAGAAATAAGAGAACAGAAAGTTTCAGTTCCCCTGAAGACGCTGGGTAATGATTAAAGACTGACTGGCTGAAAAACATCAAAGATGTCAAAGTGTCAACACAGTTGGGCAAAGGTGGCTGGAACATGTGGGAAAGAGATAAAGAGAACTCCAGTGATGGTTTTTTTCACAAGTTCTGTTACACAGAAGGAGCAGCGCCGACCCATAGCAAAAGTTCAGGACAAGGTCAACTGGATATTGGGGCCCTCAGTGAAAGCGATCCCCAGAGACCCCATTTTTATGATTCTCCAGGATAATAAAAATTATTTATTGAAAAAGGCAGAGCCTGGCAAATTATTTATGGGAAATGTGCTGGTTTTGTGTTAGCTGAGAAGCCCAATTTAATGAATAGGTATATGTAGGATGGACAGATTCCATGTGGCAAAGTCCCCCTGAGCTGCAGTATGGTTGTTGCTGAGCTGAGGCTGGGTGTGTCCCACTTCAGGGACAGGAAGAAAGCAGGCACAGAAGCATGGCAGTGTGGGACAAGCTCTTTCTACTTTATTTACAATCTACTCTTTTATACATTTGCACAGAGGTCCAGAGATTGGCCACAGAGGTTGCCTCTTAACCTGGATGGTGGACATGACCATCAATCAATTCTTCTCTCAGAGGAGAAGAATGCAAACATTCCAGGAATAAACATTTTTTACAGAAAAAGGCTACGTGTGAAAGTTCTGCACAGAGACAGAAAGCAAAAAGCTTCAGGGCAACATCTCACCCTT
Organism: Mixornis gularis; assembly: GCA_003546035.1. NCBI lineage: Eukaryota > Metazoa > Chordata > Aves > Passeriformes > Timaliidae > Mixornis > Mixornis gularis. The sequence goes on along the minus strand of QVAJ01000750.1, from coordinate 43,010 downwards.
TTTACATTAATTAAAAGAAAAAAAACAAAAAAAGAAAATGAACATTGTTCAGTTTCTGTTCATGAAGGACCATCGGAGTGATCGCTCGTGTCATTGACATCAGAGTCGTCACTCAGTGGTTCCTCCACTGGTTGACCTTCATTTGGTCACAGTGTCCTGACTTTCAACATGACAGGATTATTAGAATTCTGCAGCACCATTAAGGTGCCTGATGGCATGCAAAGCTTTTGCCAATTGATTCTGCGGGGTTCACTCTGCATTCCCCGTTTTTGTTTTTGAAGAACCGGGCCTTAGTGGCACAACAGAGGTTCTTCAGCAAATGAAACAAGACAGAATTCTGATTCCCTTCAAATTGCAATGACACAACTACTATGCCATGTGAGCCACAGAAATCAAATCCGTGACCAAATTGAAAGTTTYCTGGGAAAACTTTGGAAATGCCATGACAGCAGCCCTTAATTCAACTTGGGCTGATCCATTCTCATGACCTTCCAAAACTTGCCTTTCGAGGCCATCCTTTCAAGCATCAATGGCCTGTCTTGTCCTTCCCAAACCATCTGTAAAGACAGTGGGTCCTTGCACTGGCTTCTGGGTATTTTTAAAGAATTTTTGCCACTTGCAATAGCGCATGGCTGGGCAGATGACAAGCAAACTGCCCTGAAAAATTGTCCAGAGCATTGGCAGAAAAAACTGCCTGTGGCAGAAAAAACTGCTTGCACAGCTCCAGTCAAATTTCTCCCATAATACCGAGAGTATGAAATCTGCACCCATCAATTGCAAGCACTGTTGCCTGCATTTAATTATCAATCGAGCAATGAGCTCAAACAAAGTATTTTGCCTCTTTTGCAGCTGAAATCGAGCAATTATCTCAAACATTATATTTTGCTGTCTTTTGTGGCTGAAATCAAGCAGTTAGCTCAAAAAATGTATTTGCTGTCTTGTGCGGCTGATGGGGAAGTATGACTCAGTCCAAAATGTGCAAGATCAGACCATTCATCATTCCATTGGCCAGTGATACCTGTGGGATGCAAAGGAATCACAAGAAAACAATATTTAAGATTCAAAATGAGGATACTTTTCAGAGGTCTTGTAACAACCTCCATTCCCAGAGTTCTTTCAATGCAGAAAACAGGAGTATTCCAAGGACAGGTTTCCAGATGATCCAGGTCCAACAGCTCCCAAATCAAGTCACAAAGGGCGACGAATTCATCCTGAAAGAAAGTCCATTCCAGATGCCAAACAGCAAAGGAAAGACTCACAATGTCCATTCCAAGGACAGGCAGGGTAAATCATTTCAGGACAGTCTCTGACCAGAACAACAGTCCAGTGAACTTGAGGCAGCCCAGTAACTTCAGAGCAGCCACCTTCTCGTCACCAGGTCTTTGTCCTGTGAACAGAAAACTCAGAAACACAAATTAAACAATTCTGGTCCCCTCAGGGACATTGACAGGGACGGGTGGGTGTGGGAACTGAGCTTGTCCAGCAGACCTCCATCGGGTCTGAGGATTGGGAAGACATTCGTGTCTGAGCATGTTTCCTTTTTGGGCTTCTCTGCCTTGTTTCTGAGCCTGATAAAGGCTGGCCACTCATATGAACCATTGCCTTACAAGCCTTGGCTATGTGATTTGGCTTTCCACACCGTCCACATAAAAATGAAGGAAAAGTCCCCTTTTTCACTTTCTTCCCTTTTTTCTTGCTGGCCTGAGCATTTGCCCGTGTCTGCTTCCCACCCTGCTGGCCCTTGCAGGTTGGCTGCAGGGGGGTAGTCACATGTTTTTTGTGGCCAGCTCCCTGAATCACAGGGAAAGCTTTCAAGCTGCTCAGTGAGACATCTTTGCCCACTGAATCCTGTCCCTTAGAATGCACTGGGACAGGAGCGAGAGCCTGTCTCACAGAAACTGCAGAGCTAGAGAATCCATCCCTGCCCTGCAGGAAGCACCGTGCCGAGCCATGGCCATGCACTGCATCAGCCTTGGCTCAGACATCATCCGTGCTGTCTTTCCCCTTAAACACAGCGCCAAAGCCAGACCTTGCCTCTACGTTAGAGGCGTCTGCGCGCACAGTGCCACCCCGGCTTCGCGCGGGGGGAGAGAGCAGTGCTTGGGGGGGCGTGTCCACCTCAGAGGCAGCCACGCGGGCGGCTCCGCTCCGCCTCACTGCGGGGGGAGAAAGGAGCAGGGAGGGGGACGTGCCCCGCAGCGCCGCAGCACTGCCAAACGTCCCGTTCAAGGACATGGGGGAAAGGGGGGGAGAATGTGCCATGGGGGGGGTGCCGCACATGACTCGCGAATGAGAGAGAATTTCGGAGGGTGACCGACTCACAGAGGAGTCAGTTTCGACAGCCCGAAGGCCCAAAGAGCGCCACTCCAGTGCCAAGTCCCTTGACTGAGCCACAGCAGCACGGGATCCTGGCCACGCCCCCAAGGGAGCTCCGCCAGCACCTCTGCCGGTTGGGGTTCTGGCCCACTGTGTGGCAGGCTTCTCAGCCTTGGCTGAGTGGGGCTGCATGGCAGGGAGGCCCGGGGCTTTTTCCGTCGGCCTCCCGGGATGGCAGAACTCTGCGCCGCCGTCCCTTTCCACTGAGTATCTCGTGGAGACACGACAATGCGGACAGACTGCTCTGAGTGTCCGCCCTCCATTGCCTGGAAGGTGCGGGGGGAGGGGTTGCCCTTCCCCCGCTGCCGCCGCTTCCGCCACCGCCACCGCGGCAGAGGAGCGGGGCGCGCCGGCTGCGCCGGTACTGCGAGGCTTCTGCGAGCCCCGTGCGCCTCTGCCCCCTGTCCGCGGCGGGCTGAGGCCGGTGGGGTCCCCCGCAGGGACCCCGTGCCCGAGTTTGCAGGTACTGGCGGGGTCCTCTGCTCCGGGGACTCCGCGTCCGCGGGCAGAGCTCCCTTACTGCTGCTTCTGCATGGGGGGCATTTCGGTGGTCCCGCCAGCAGGGCATCTGCGCAGGGCGGGGCTAAAGTCTCCCAACTCCAGCGCCGGAACGACCGCACGGGAACAGGAGAAGAAGAAACTCCACCATGTCCCCTGGCACCCAGCCCGGGAGAGAGCATCAGGCTGGAGCCATCCTGCTCCGAGACCTCAGAGGGAGGCTGCAAGGTACGCAGCACCCTTTCCAGCCTCTTCCATGTTGCTAGCAACCTTAAAAAATCCACACTGAAAACCACAGTAAAATATTTGAGTAGATATTCTCCTAAGGCTCTCCACTCCACTGTGGAAAAAACTGCTTGGGCATTACAGTAAAACCCATGCCTTTTAGCAAAATAAAACAATGCCCAAAAGTCCTCTGCAGAAACAGAGGCTTGTTTCCTCTCCAGGACCCTAAGCCAAAGGTCCCCCAGGAGAGAGCCATCTGAGGTAGGGGGAGAACTCATCTCTCACCTTCACCTTCAGATACACGGCAGTGTGAAGTCACAGACGCAGGCTGCAAGCTCCCACTTGTCAGGGCTGTAAGCTCCCACTTCAGGAGGGTCATCAGATGTGACCCAGGCTGCAGTCCGAACATGTCCAGGGGTCACCACTTGTGGTTCAGGCTGCGGTCCTCACACATTCGGGGTCACCACTTGTGGTTCAGGCTGTGGTCCTCACACATTTGGGGTCACCACTTGTGGTTGTGCTGCTTGTGGTTGCTGCTAGCCGAGGCTGGGTGTGTCCCACTTTAGGGACAGAAAGAGAGCAGGCAGACACAGCAGCAGTGGGGGGAGAAAACTCTCCTTTAATTTCATCTGACTCCATTATTTATACATATGTACAGAGGTCAAGGGATTGGCTACAGAGGTTGCCACCTCTTAACCTGTATGGTGGACAGCACCATCGCTCAATTCTTCTCTCAGGGGAGAAGAATGCAAACATTCTAAGAATAAACATTGTTTACATCAGAAGGCTATGAGAAAGTTCTGCACAGAGGCAGAAGCTGAGGGCAACATAGGGCACCTGCTCAGACAGGGTCATTTAAGAGCACAGAGTTGTGTCCAGATGGCACCACCAGCAATAGCCCTGCTCCATGTTCTTGGTGCCCCTGTTTTTGTATATTTGTCTATTGATATGATGCCTTGGAGCGGCTGCCTGGAACAGAGACCAGACACGATTACAAGAATGAAAGTGGGGATTTCTTCAAAGCCTTCAATAGACACAGCTGGGGCCAGGAAAAGTGTCGAGAGGCTACACCCAAGTGGACTATGGCCATGTACAAGTTTTTCATAGTTACAGGTTTGGCCTATTCACATATCAGGGGTTAATCCTCCTATTACAGCTTCAGGGAATGAAGTCATATTCCCCCAGTTTGCTCACACCCCAAGTCACTTTTATTTATACTTTTCAGGGCCTGAGACAGAGAGGTGTCCTTGAGTTTCAGGCCTAGAGAGGAATTGTTTTGTCTCAATAAAACAGGAGAACAGCAGCCCACAGGCAATGCAGTTTCAGAGTTACACACTAAAGCAGTACAGGATCTGAAAAATAGAACAGCAAATTCCTAAGGCATCATGTACAGAGGGATGAGGTCCCCTGTCAGCTGTGTCTCCTCCTGAGGCTGAACAGCCCCAGCTCCTGCAGCCTTGCCTGGTGAGAGAGATGCTCCAGTGCCTTCATCATTCTCACAGCCTGTGCTGGACTTGATGCAGGATGTCCATGTCCCTCCTGTCCTGAGGAGCGCAGAGCTGGACACAGCCCTGGACACAGAACTGGGCAGAGCTGGACAGGGGACTGGTCAGAGCTGGACATGGCACTGGGCAGAATTGTGAAGCAGGACTTGAGTTTTATTAAGCATCTTGCCGACGGGAGAGCCCACACCCTCCAAGGGGTCGCAGGACTGACTCTGCTAATGACCCCACAAGACACCTTCTGGACCGCTTGGACCCACAAGAGCTCCTAAGCTTAAGTTGGCAGGGAAGCTGCCCAGGATCCAGGCATTTTTGCTTTGTTTTACAAAGTTGGGGGTTCAAATTATTCTAAGAAAGAAGCTATTATTTATTATAGTTGTGGCCTATCAATATATTTAAACTGGTTTAATATCAAGTCTTATTTTAATTTAAATGTTGCAAGTAAAAATAATTATACATAAGTCACTAAATAGGTATACCAAAAATTTTACCCTAAAATTACTTTGTTCAAACTGTGGAATAAAAAAAAAAAAAAATGGTAAAGCTAACAGTGGAGGTTCATGCACACTTTATAAATAAGTCTCGAATAGCTACTACAAATAAGGTTCAAAGTTTGTCTTAAATGTGAGCAAAAAAAAGTTAAATTTATGACTTAGCCAATTACTCCCAGTGAATCATGGCAGTCTTGCTATGCTGCCAATATATAGGCAAACACCACATCCACACAAACATCTCTGAATTTTTCCAGTGACAATCCTCTTAAAAATTATTAATCACAGGTTAAATTTTAACAGTGTTTCAGTTAGTCCATAGCACCAGCCGGGGCCAGGCTGCAGGGGGCAAATGGGCCACTGAATAACCGAATCAATATGATTGCAACTGAAGCCGTTTATTGTTTACATTATGTTAAAAATTGGGCAGGAGACAGTGTTTCCTCCTTAATTGCCTTTATTGGTTCAGCTCTTTAGAAAAAAAGGGGTCTCGAAGGAGGATTGGCTCCCGCCACTACACTGCTTGCTCCGAGCCGCACCGCTGAGAGGGAGACTTGTTTTCACTCTGCTGCTCAAGCCCCAAAGTGGAAGTTCTCCATCTTTGGGAATTCCAGAGAACTCCCTTTGGCCAGAGCCAGCCGGGGGGGGGTCTCCTCTTCGGGGAATCTTTCAAGTTGTGGCGAGACAAAGGTCAAACTTCTGATGGTATCTGCAAGCAGTGTTTATCTAATGCGTTTTATTGCCCGTATCAGTCTTGTCTTGACTTGTTGTCTAAGAGAGTAATCAGTGTTTGTTTTAGAGAGTGGTGCATTATGGGATTCTTCATTTCCATTTTGAGGCGGCACTGATGATTGCGGAGCAGCACGGGCGGAGGATAGGTGGGGTGTAGGTGGTTAGTAGGTGGAGGTGGGACGGGACGGTGATCAGTCTATCCTGACAGGGAAGCGACAGGGAAGCAATTAGAGTTTTTAAGACAGGGGATACACAATGGGTACAGTTTCTAAGAACTAACAATTCTTAAACTAACTTTTACCTTAACTTTACAACTCTATAACTGACAACTTCTAACTTTATACTTTTATATCTGGGAGTTGCTTGGACTTCATTTTTCACACATTACATGCCAGATATAGATTCTAGATCTACTGTCCACGTGGGCACACATCTCTGGGTTGGCTAAGCGGCTTCTTCATGAGGCAGGCACACGTCCTTCAGGATTTCCAATTGGTCAAGCATCCATCATCCCGTTGTGCTTCCCCTATAGAGGGTTTGCATTTTTTGCAGACATTTTCTCAGGCTCCCTTCTTATCTTTGATCCTGTTGTTTTCACTGTAACCACGATGAATTCCTGAGAGCTCTAACAACAAATCTGCAGGTGATTTGATAATATTACTCACAGCCAGTTTGGCTGGTGCATCAGAGTGTCCTGTTCCACAGATACATTGCTGCACCAGGCAGGGGGGACACACCCCCTGCAGCAGTAGCAGCAGTCACAGCACCATGCGGGGGGCAAAGGTCTGGGTCTTTTTCAGGGTTGACAGGTCCTGGTGTGAAAATGAGGTCCAAGCAACTCCTAGATATTAAAGTTAGAAGTTGTTAGTTATAGAGTTGCAACGTTAAGGTAAAAGTTAGTTTAAAAATTGTAATGATGTTAGTTATTAGAAACTGCATCCATTTTGTATCCCCTGCCCTAAAAACTCTAATTACTTCCCTGTCGCTTCCCTGTCAGGATAGACTGATCACTGTCCCGCCCCACCTCCACCTATGCCCACACCCCCGCCTACCCTCTGCCCGTGCTGCCTCCCTGATCAGCACCGCCTCAAAATGAAAATGAAGAATCCCATGATGCAATGCTTTCAAAAACAAACACTAATTACCCTCTGACGAAACGAGTCAAGACAAGACTGATAAGGGCAATAAAACGTGTTAGATAAACACTGCTTGCAGCGACGACTGCAAATTTGGCCTTCACCTCATGACTTGAAAGAACCTCTGAAGAAGTGACCACCCCTGGCTGGCGCTCACCAGGGGAGTTCTCTGGAATTCCCGTGAGGTTGGAGAACTTCCACTTTGCAGCAAAGTGAAGAAAAAACCTCCCCCTCAGCGATGCAGCCCGGAAGAAGCAAGCAGCGCAGCGGAAGGAGCCATCCCTACTCCGAGACCCCCTTTTTTTTAAGAGCTGAACTAATAAAGGCAATTAAGGAGGAAACATTGTCTCCTGCCCAATTTATAACACTGGGTCAAAGGGGGACACTCCATCACCATCGCTGTTGTTCAGACAGCACCCAGCAGCAAATGCCCCTATGGATCACGAGAGGTCTCTCTCACTGCTAAGAGGGGGGGCCATGGGCTGTGTAGCGAGGGACGCAGTCTTCCCTGATCCTAAAGAACTCTGAGGCTCCGCCACAAAGGGAAGGCAAGAGGCATCCCCTTTTGGCGTGGGCGTTTCTTTGGGCTTTCAGGACCTCAAAAATCACCCACCAGGAGGGAAGCATTTCTGCAACTGTTTTGTTCCCCCTCACTGCTCAATCCCACAGTTTCACTCTCGCTTTGTCCCGCAAACCTGTTGTAAAGATTGTGGACTCAGTAACTCCAGGTAGCTTAACTGCTGTCCATTTAAAGACAGCTTTTAAGTCATGTGAAGACAAGGATTTGCCATGCTGTTGTAACAGCCTGGTCATAAATTCAAAAACATCTCTTTTCTGGGCAGACAACCCCTGCCCCATCATCCCCTGCAGTTCACCTCCATTCCTGAGGGATTTAGTCGTCGCTGGCCGGCTTCCGCCTTCCTTTCAGGGGCACTTAGTCCTGCAGGGCTCGCCGACAGCCGCTCACCTGGATGGACATCGCTAACCTCACACAGGGCACCAATTGGACGGCGATTGGAGAGATGGAGTCCACATGGTTTGCATCATGAAGTCGATTTTATTGAACACACTGCTGGTTTATATACTTTTTAAACATAAAAACAATATCTACGTCTCTTAGTAACATTGCTTAACTATGGGCTAGTACAGACTTGCACAGGCCTGTACTGTTTTGCATACATAGACACACCCTGATCTTTTCCTCCTTCAGGGTCTTGCCTCGACTTGCTGGGACCTGTAGCCCTCCAGCACATCTACTTCTGTAATGAGTTCAGCAGTACTTTGAGTCCTGCTTCCAAGCTGTATTATTGCACTGTACTATAGATAAGAGTTAATAAACATGTGAGTCTGAAAACAAACACTTTCTCTTTAGCATTTAATCCCAGCTCTAACAGAAAAAAAGATAAGAAACCTACAGCTTCCTGCCCAGCCGGGAATGGCACTGGGGGCTGTGCCCCACCAGGGGACAAGACCTGTCCTTGCCCTCTGGAACCTCCCAATTTCCAGGCTTTCAGGCCTCCCTGAAGTGCAGGATGTGGCAGGATGCTCTGCCTGCCATGTGGCCAAGGGACAATGCCTCATTTGTGGCCCTCAGGGCTGCATGGAGAGGGGTCCTGTGCTGATTTTGGTGCTGAGTTGGGCTAAAAGCAGCCCAAATCAGCAACCCAAATTGACACCTGAGGGTGAAGCACCAGAGCCGGGCCTCGTTGCCCATCAGCTGACCCTGGCCATGTCCAGTCCCCTCTCAGACAGAGATCCCTCTCCTATATTCCTGCTTGGAATGAAATAATTGTTTGGTTCCTTCGTCGGGAAGGGGAGGCTTCCCAAGGATCCTGGGCGAGGTTGAGAGAAAGAGACTTTCCCACGAGTGTTGGTGTGGGGAGTGACATCGAGCCCTGCTTAAGAATTGTCTCATTTTGCTGGCTTGGACAGAATTCTTTAATGGAATTGTTTTGATAGAATCGTTTAATAAAATTGCTTTGCACGATGGCCTTGGTGGCCACAGTGGCCACAGTGACCTTGGTGGCCATGATTGTCACAGTGACCAGAGTGACCTCGGTGACATTGTTGGCCTTGTAGCTTAGATGATGCTGGTGGCCAGTGCCAGGGCTGTGGTGGCCAGGAGGAGTCCTCCGAGGTGGACGGGAGCGCTGGGGATGGCCCCACCTGATGGACAAAGAGGGGCGTGAGGGGGACTGTGGGGGACAAACAAGAGTGTCAGGGACAGCCATAGTAGGCCATAATGGGGAGAGGGAAGTGACAGGACATATGGGGGCCATGAGGTGTCAGGTGACAGGGTGTTGGGGATAGGGTATGGGGGGAGTACGGGGGCCATGGAGGTCAGAGGGGTCATGGTGGGCTTAGGGGTTACAGGGATCAGGGGTAGTCAGGTGGTGCCATGGGGGTGACAGGGGGTGTCAGGGGTTCAGGGAGTGCCATGGGCGGTCCCAGCCCACCCACGTCCAGCACACAGGGCCCATCCCCACAGTACTGCCTTTGGCGAGGAGGGACAGGGTCGGTAGGGGTGGGTCCCTGTCCCTGTCCCTGTCCCTGTCCCTGTCCCTGTCCCTGTCCCTGTCCCTGTCCCTGTCCCTGTCCTGCTCTGACAGTGGTTTCCCTGTCCCCTCCCAGATGAGGGGGTCCCCATCCCTTTGCCCACTAATGGGTGTTCCTGTCCCTAAGCCCACAGTGAATATCCCCAGGCTTGGTGCCCCCAGCACAGGGTGTCCCTGACCCCACACTCTCAGTGAGGGTCTTCACAGCTGGCAGTGACTGTTGCCACCCCCGGTGGCCTGTCATAGGTGTCCCCTGCCCACAGTGGTGTCTCTGTCCCTGTCCCTGTCCCTGTCCCTGTCCTATAGTGGGTCTCCACAGCACTGGGTTTTGCTGTCCACACACCCACAGTGGGTGTCCCCAGAAGTGGGTATCCCTATCTTTGTCCCCAGCACTGAGTGTCCTTGTCCCCCCACCCAGAGGGCGTGACCCTGCCCTGTTCCCATCCACAGTGAGTGTCCCCATGGCCACAGTGGGTGTCACTATCCCCCCCAAGCCTGTCCCCTCTGGTGTCACCTCTCAGCCACTCGCAGTTGTATTTGCTGGAGGTCCCAGTGGATTGGAGCTCGATCCATGGCCTCTTCCCATCGTGGGTGACGTTTGTGACCTTGAAGGTCTCAAAGGGTGGGATCAGCACCTCCTCCTCCCATGGATGCATGGAGAAATCCCGGATGTCCACGCCGTGGCACGTGTGCACATGGAATGCCATGTTTGTCCCAAAGCACAAAGCAGTTTCTTTTGTCAGCGACGTTGACGTGAATCGACCAAACCGGACGGTGTCTCCAGTCTGTGCCTTGAACCAATACCTGCGCACGCCTCGAACACGTTGTGACACTGTGGTCCCCGAATGTCCCTCAGCGTCACCAGGGCCTGGGTCAGCAGGAAATGAAATGTTTTGAAGTGGAAGTTGTCCCGGTATTCCAGGGGGGAGCGCCCGGCCACCTGCACGGCATTGTTGAAGTCCTTGTACACATCCAGCATCGTGTAGGCTATGATGGCGATGGCCTGGTCTGGGGACGCCAGAGGGGACACACGGGACCCCCGCTTCTGCCACTCAGCCTTGGCCTTTGCCCAGATCTGGGCAAAGAAAGGATTGTTCTGGAAGTCGGAGTGGTTGAGGGCCGGCAACACCGCGGTCATGTTTGGGCCACAGCCCCGGTACTGGTCATCGAAGGAGGTCTCACACATGTTCAGGCGAAACTCTTCAATGGCCACAGTGGCCACGGTCATTGCCAGCAGTGCCAGCGTGTGAGCCAGGGGAGCCATGGCAGGGACAGGCCACCAGGAGCAATGTGGGACGCTGGGGGACACTGAGGGGACACAGAGGGGACACAGAGGGGACATGGAGGAGACACAGGGAGGGTTCCTCAGTGAGGGACTAGGGAGGGGAATGGGGTCAGCCCATACGGAAGGGAGGCACTCCCAGTCCCCAATTTCTTCAGTGTCCCTCCAGGACCTCAACCCAAATCCAGGCACCACCCCCTGCCCCACAGTGTCTCCCAGCCCCCCCATGACCCCAATCCCACTCCCACCATCCCATGTCCCCCTTCACATACACCCAGAGCACCCCATGACCCCAATCCGAATCCTGTGATTCCCCCAGTGTCCCCCCAGGAGTGCAATCCCAATCCCACGGTCCCCTACCCCCCCCAAGTGTCCCCAGTGTCCTCCAGCCCCTGATACCAAAATTGGCTGGAGTGAACTCCCGGACAGAACTGGAGGGATCACAAAGCCGGAATTCTTGATCAGCTCAGAATCACAGCAGATCTCTCCTGGTCCTGCGGGTCAGGGGGACTTTTATCGATCCTAATTATATATACTCACAGAAATGGGCCTCCTATCTAATACAGAAATGGTGCTTTTCTCAGAAAGAATTTGCTGTAATGGTTTCACGTTCATCAATTTTTTTTCCCCAAATTTAGTGTAGTGGTTTCAGTGTTTGCTGAAATCATCTACTCCTTTGCCTACTGTGGAATAGGATTATGAGGAAAGCAAAGAAGCCCCAAATCTTAAAAGATGTAAAAAGAGATTCATTAACAAACACTAACAGAAAGGAATGAGAACCAAAATGAAACTTTCACAACACTTCCCCTCCCCCACATCTGTTCCCTTTCCCACTAATGAGATAAAGAGATAAAACCTGGGATTTTCATGCTGTTTCACCACTCTAAAAAAATATTTCATCTGTTCTTAGGGAGAGGAGCCTCTCTTAGAAACTCCCATGGAGACATCACCACAAGAAGACAGTTCTCTGGTGGCTCCCATGTCACAAATCTACAGCTGCCCAGAAACTGCAAAGTTTGAAGCCTCTGCCATAAACACCTTTTCCCCACAACTGCATATGGGCCATATCTGCTTGTATATGGATGCCTCTTCCAGTATAAAACAAAGGTTCCCTTCTATCTGCAAAATCATCTTCATCTCAACAAACAGAGGTCTCTTTTTTTCCTGGCAGCAAAGGGCTTCATATCAATTTATCTTCTTACATTCAAAATTTTCCATTCAATCTAAATTCTATCTGTCCACGGCTATGACTAGAGCTCTGCATCCCCCTAAAAGCATTCCATCTTTTCGGGGGAAATTTAGTCCATTCTCATGGCCTCCTAGGAGAAATACAACCCAAACTAGGCAGCTCCTCCATCTCCCTCCAACCCAAGGCTTTCACTCTCTCTTCACTGACCTCAGTTTCATGCTGTGTCTCCTTACGGTTCAATACTTTGTCTGTTCTCACTCAGAGAAGGGCCAGTGCTTTTATAAGTCTCATCTGGCATGAAAAGTTAACATCGCCCAGGTCTGCAGAGGGCATGATGGTTCTTCCCCAGGAAGTGGCTGAAGATGGTAGGGCCAGGCTGCATCAAAGCTGGACCAAAATCTCGGGGTTCTGGCTGCTGGGGGGCCCCTTGCCCAGCTGTGGAGCCGCTTTTTGGTCTCAGCTGCACGATCTCTTGCTCAGCTGGGCCTCCCCTCCACCCCCTTTTCCTCTGCCTGGGAGTCACCAGAAGAGTTGGGGGGGCTCAGCCCTCACACTTTAGCAGCAGGATGTTTCACCAGCCACTGGAAACTCCATCTGGGCTGGGACAGAACATATTCTCCTCCTCTCCTCTGCCCGAGAGTCACYGGGAAAGGCTTGGCCGGGCTGGGTCTAGCCGGCCCTGCCTGACCCCGGCAGAAACTGAGCTGTCACCTTACCTCTTCTGAGGCCAGAGGGAAAAGGAAGTTCTCAGCATCATCTCAATGTTAAATGTATATTCACAAAGGCACAGACAGCTTCCTCTGTGCTAATGTAAGGTGTCAGCATCTAAAAATTGTTCTCTGATTGGTCTCTGTCCTTTCCACAGGAAATTAACAGTTGCTTGTAGGGAACTGTTTCTTCTTAAAGTTAAAACAAGTTGTGTTAACCCATAACATTTGCATGGCCCTGCCTCTCTCTGGGAATACTCTTCTTGTCCTGGACAGTTCCTAAACAGGGATCTGAGTGGTTATTTTCACAGAGTGCCTCAATATCTCAGATGACCTCCCCATAAACTTTCAGTTTCAACAGGCACTGCTCCTTCTGACTGAGACAACTTGTCAAAAAACACATTGGAGTTCTCTTTAACTCTTTCTCTGCTGGTTTGAGGCACATTTATTATCGTGTGAAAATACATTTACATGCTTTGACCATGTACAGTGTAGAGTGGGAAAAAGCCACTCTATGGAAAGCCAAGTGTCCACAAAACAGCCTCAAAACAGTATTTGAATAAAGGGACAGAGTTTCCACAGACAGACCCCTGTGGGAGTTCTGTCTCAAGGTTTTGGAGGGCGGCGCCTCATTTTATCCCAAACTCTCGGCCACACCTTGCCCTCCTCCTTTCTCCATCAGCTGAATGGGGCTGCTGGGAAGGTGCAGCCTTCCCAAACCACCTACCCCATATCCCTCTTCAACCTGTCATTTTCCCCCAAAGTTCCAAAGTTCAGCCTGTCTGGGTGATGCAAGAGACTTTGTG